>JAQGAY010000455.1:0-27170 GCA_034698085.1 Polydesmus angustus | reverse complement strand
GTTGATATACCATATACCATAGTTGATATACCATATACCATAGTTGATATACCATATACCATAGTTGATATACCATATACCATAGTTGATATACCATAGTTAAGACAATGTTTTAAGATATAATTGTTTTTTATTTACTTTTATAAAGTTTCGTATTAAAACAATTACAAGTTTAATGGAATACAAGTTTGTATTGCTAAATTTTAGCAATACCTTATGAGGCAAGATCAAAATAGTAAGTGAGTAAAAGTTAGTGATAACAATGGTCGCAAAATTACGCTATTTATACAATTTTGCAAAATAGGGGAAATTTGAGAAGGAATAACATCCTGTGGCCTAAATTTGTTAATTTTGTTTATTATTTAGGTATTCTTTATTTATTCTATTATGTTAGCTTTGGCTACGTTATAAGTAGAAAGTTTCAAAATGTTTGAAAGTTGACTTTAACTATGTTGATCTATTGCTCCCTTGGTTTTAAGGGCTTAGGTTTTTCATTGCCTAATTGATTGCAAAAAATATTCAAATTGAGATTTTGCAAAAATGGAGGCCACTGCCTCATTTTTTTAAGATCTCAATTTGAATATTTTTTGGAGACTTTCTCTGTAAAAAGAAAAAAATCATGACAGTCTGCAAATTCAAATATGTCAAGCTTTCTTGAACCTGCCCTATGCCACCTTCTCACTAAAAAAAATATGTTTTAAGAATTGGAAAAAACTGATTTTTTCACACTTATATACCAAGATATTAAGCTTTCATATTCAGTTAAAATTATATTTCTAACTCAATTTCAATTCAATTTTATTACAAAAATTAACAAAAATTATTACAACCTTAATCGCAACCTTAACATAACACTCATATGCTCCCCAAATACGAATTACACAATTAACCCATCCTTGTGACAAAACCTTATACAAACACAACCCTTAAAAATAATAACAACAAACAAGCAAAGTACAATAATTACAGTCGCTGAAACAACAAAACAGAAAGCAAGTTGCCATCCAAAACCATACATTCAAAGGAAGAGGACTACACTGTTAGTCCTATGGATTACCCTCACAGTAGTCTGGGAATGATGTACTCCGAAGAATAATGTACATCAGACAACCATGTGCACAGTTTCCCTGCAATCACGAATAGCTTCGCCGTCCCACTTCTGCTGTACCTCACTTCTTCATTTTCTTCTAGGTTTTCCTTCCTCAGCCTTTTTATAATTAGAAAATGTCTCTGATTCACAAACTTTACCACCATAGAATTTCTTTCCTCTTTTTTACTGAAGATGTCTGAAATTTAAATTAAAATTTGAAATTAAATTAAAATTAAATTTGAAATTATTTGAAATTAAAATCATTTCATCAATCATCTTTCACCTCCTCCCTGTTGCTCGTCTCCGCCAAGTTTGCCTGGTACTCGGCAGCGCCATGTTGGACTGTTTGACTTCTCCAACTCTTTAGCCACACCTATCACACAAGACGCCAACACCAACCCTAACACTACCTTTGTCAACTTCAATCCAGGCCCATTTCCACATTTGGTGATTAAAATTGTCTCGATGTCTCAAATTGACCACAAAGCATTCACAATCACAAAAAAACATACCTAATTACCTGCCCCACAAGATTTTTACATTGAAATCTCGAAAAAACTTAGAGCGTATGGAGAGTGCATTTCATGGTGGCCGCCTTCTAGCAGCCGCTTCTATTTCTAACTCAATTGGAAGGGGGTAAAGCCAGGAACTTTTCAGCCTCCCCTTGTAATCCAATCCTATTTCTCCTACAGCCACAACGTTTTCATGCAGCAGACTGCATTAAAAGTTATTCATTTAAATGAATTATAATGATGTGCACTACAAGGATGACAACCAAAGGCTTCATAAAGCCATTCTTCATTCAGCAAATGTTGATAAGTTTTTTGGGCAGGAATGATTATTCAAATTTTTAATTAGTGTTGAACGCAAATTCTACACTTACAGAGCCAATGTAATGGATTGTTGTGGATTATCGAAAATGTTTATGTAACCATAAAAAAGGTGGAGAAAAACTTTGCATTTTGGTATTTAAAATCCTCAAAGTATCCCTTAAAAGGCTTTAAAAGTTTCATAAAAATTTACATCAAATTTAATTTTTTGAAACAGCTTTGATTTATGGCAATGTGTGCTGACATTCAAATTCAAATAAATTGTGTTTGTGGCCAAGTTGCCATTTCTATTAAAATAAGTTAAGGAAACTAACCTGATGTAAATTCTTGTTATTATGTTCACTACTGCTTGATATTATTTAGTCATTCATTGCAAATTCTTTTTATTTAGGAGTTCAATAGTGGATGTTATAATAATTACCAATCAGAGCCAATATCTTGGTCCAATTTTAAAAGATATCAGCACTAATTTATCTTTATTTTAGCCTCATTTGAAAAATCATCTATTTATTATTTTTTACTCTACCAGAAATTTAATTTATTTTCTTGTTTTTTCTGTTTAATAGTTTTTTTACATTGTTGTGGTACTTCTGCTATTTTATGACTTTTACCTTGATTTTCTATAATATAGACATTTAAAATAGAAATGGGCACCAACAAACCACTTTATGCAATAACATTACTTGTTTGTGGGTAAAAACTTGTTTGTCAACAATGTCCCCCGTAGCTTCATCCAAAGTAAAAATAATGATGTCAGAGTCAATAGCATCCTTCATTTCTGTGTCCACACCAAAACTATCCACCTCCATTTTTATAAACTTTTTTTCTTACAGTCTTAAGCTCAGCCAATGCTTTTTATATTATCCCAAAGTCTTTTGAGCTAGTCACATGTTCTAAAAATTTAAAAATAACTTGCTATAATGAAAGGCTACATTACATTAATAATTTCATACTTTTGGCAATATTAGTTTCAAAGTTGAATTCCATTCTAATGTCTTCCCATGAATTTTTGATTTTAAACTAGCTTTATCTGTGCATTTACACTATTATTCTAATGGAAATGTTCAATTCACTTTTTACATCACATATTTCTTTCTCTTGGATTCGAGTTATTTGGAGTGATTTTTTTTCAAAATTTATTTGTTTTTCTATCAAAAGGTGACACTTTTATTTCTTGATTTGGAAAGCTGGTAATTTTGTTAACTGTTTTTGAGTCTTGGCCTTAACAAACTAACTTTAACTACTGCAATTAAAAGAAATGTTCATTAATTTTAAAAATCACCTACTTGAATTTAATTACTGTATGAAGTACACTTGTTTGTTTTAGTTTTAAGGCTTTTTGATAGCAGTACTTGTTAATTTTTTAATGTTGTATTTATGTTAAATTTTGTTCTTTTATTAGGTTTAAAGTTGTGTGATTTAAACATACATTCTTTGTTGATTATTTTTGTGGAAAAAATATTATTTGTCAGAATTCAAAATAATAACTGTAAAATTAATTAAAATGGAAAATAAATAAAAGTTATGAGAAAAGAGTAAACTGCTTAAAGATTGGTTTCATTTCTTATTTTACAATACATACTAGCATGAAATATTCTGTTTAAAGTTTAATTTGTTTTAATTATTATTGCAGCATATCATCATAAAATGTACCTACCATAATGTTTATTTCTATCTGTTTTATGTTTATTGTTTGTTATCTTTGTTCAAAATAAAAATAAATAAATGATGGCATGGTTAGAGCTTTTGTATTATTTATATTAAATGTATTAGGGGAAATACCAATTGCTACCAAATAGCAATACCAATAGCATGCCCTGTCTTAAACTCAAAAATGTGTTAAATGTATATTAAATAAAAACTTCATTGTGTCAAAAAAACTTACCAGTATGAATTACAATATATTTATTACTAAATGATTATAGAAAGGTAACAATCTTTGTTAAATATCCATTCTTTAAAATAGCAGCTGCTGAGATTAATTAAGCCCATAATGCAACTGGCATACTCCCTTGAATCAAGTTGCATCTAACTATTTCTGTCAGTGTTTGGTTGGAGCATTCAGCAACTCTGTTTTTCAAAGGTACCCTTGAGGCATAAGATGATTTGGCCATCATTCACTGAAATGCTGATAAATGAATGAGCCTTTCCGTCATATTATAACCACTGTTATGGTCATTGCCTGGATTTGGTTTGATTGCGGTATCATTTATGTAGTCCCACAAGTCATTGTAGATTAATGCCATTTTCATTTTAAATGCCCAAGCATTGTAGTTCATAGCACTTAATTTTTCTACTTTTGTTGATTTTATATCAGGCATCATTGCAGAAATTGGAAAATATGTTGGGTGTAAATTTACTAAGTTTCTTAAAGTTATTTTTCTATGGAAAAATATCATTTGAAAGGTAATGTTTCCATTGACAAATTTGAATATTTATTGAAAACTAATCTTATCTATTGAAAGCGATTCACTTTTCAATAAACTTTTCATTGACAACATTTAATTGCCAGTTTGAAATTGTTTATTTGCCTTGAAATATGTTTTTCTGTTGCAAAATTATTTTTCTTGCTGAAAGAACTGTTTTTACTACTTCTGTTTTTTAAACTTTTTAATATTTAACTCACACTGTATTATAAAGTAAAAAGTTATTTGAGTTTGTTGCAGAAAATGATACTCATGAATGACTTTCTTCATACTCACATTGAGTATAAGCTTCCATTCAGGGATGGCCAAAAGAATTGTTGAATTCTGCCACATTTTCCTAAATTTTTCATATGAAATTTTCATAGAGATTCTTTTCAAAGAATGTTCAAAAAGTTTCTTTAAGGTCAAATCTTCTGGTAATAAAATTTTGTTTAAGTCCTTTGAGCCATAATGCACTTTTTATCCTTTAAGTGCATCAAAAAAGTATGTAATGCTTCAATAGTTGTGGGAGCAAGACCAATACCTAATTTTTGTTTTTATTTACTGTTCAGTGTGACCAAGGGATGTTTTAAACAAATTCAGAATGTTTTAAGGCAAATTTGCATTTCTTTGGCTTTATTATTTCTAACAATATTAACTTTACAATTTCACATTGTGCAATTGAAGGTTCCATGGAAAAAACCCACCATCAATTTTTGTTCTAGCATTTGCTGTTGAATTGCATTTTCATTAGCCAACTTTTTCTCTTTGAACTGCAAATGATGCTTTTCTAACTCCAACTGTTTTTTTTTGCATTTCTATTTCAGTTTTAGCTTTTATTTTTTTATTGTTTTAGTTTTTTTCAATTTTTTTCAGCTCAAATTCCTGCAATTTCAAATTCACATCAACTTTAACTATAAAATATTTAAAAGTTTAATGTGTAATGAGTATATCAATGTGACAATTTCACTAGTACTCTAGCAACTCTACAAGAATTATCAGCTATTACTTTCTTTTCATTTTTTACTTTTATAGGTATTGCAGATAAACTGGAACAATTAGACAAATTTGAAATGTTAGTACTTGGACCAGGGGATTGTGTTACACAATATGTGCCACTTTTCATCATTTGCACCAATTTGCTCTTGGCTTTCTTTTATGATTAACATGATTAATGATTAACATGATTAATTTCTAACTTTACTGAAATTATAGAGGGAAAAAATTTCAAACAACAAAAAAAATCAGGCAAAAAATTATTTAGTTTTGAGGGAGTAGAAATATTTTTTTTTGGACACAGCTAACATAAAATTTAAATAGTTCAAACCACAAACCAATTAATTTCCAACTTTTTTTTTCAACTTTAGCACAACACAAGTAAATAATATCCAAATAGGGTTCCTTAGAAAAGGAAACCACTCACTAACACACAATTGTTAAGTTTAAAAGTTTATTTGAATTTCTTATTAATAATGATTAAATTTAAGTTTAAATACACATACTGTAAGTCAAATAAACAGAGTACAAATTTCAACACAGTAAAATACAAAAATTATACAAATCTTAAGAGAAACCATACAAATTATTAAACAAGTGAACACTTTAAAATATATTATTAGAATGAAGTTAGCTGGTGATCACACCAGCTCAACTGAAGGTAGGCTTTTCCTCCAAGCATCCAGACTGGTACTGTCTTATTTTTCCAAGCTATGCAACTGCATATCATTCAAATGAAATTAATATTTAAAAAACACAAAAGTGATAGAGAAAGAAAAGTCACTATTATTATCATTTACGATACCTGAGATTTATTTGTGTGATATGTACTTGGTCCGATTTTCTGCTTTTTGGTTTAAGTCCATGGATGTAGACAATAACATTTTTACTTTGTGTAAGAACACTCCATTAATACAAAGTTGTTTTAATAGCAGTACAACTTCAAAAAATTAATACTAGCAAAATATTTTAGTCATCATCATCACTTTTGATGATAAATTGGCAGTTTTTATTACCATAAGTCTTTTAAGTCTCTAAACTAATGCTGAGATCTGGTTTGGGTTTTTTCCTCATTGTTGATTTTGATGGGTTTTTTTCATGAAGTAGATTTTTGTAGAAGTCATGGTAGATTGGTGGAATAAATGCAAGCAGATCTTATACATCTTTCCACTTCATAAATTTTATTTTAGGTGGAAATTTGTACAATGCTGAAAGAACAAACTTAGTTGGCTGCTCTGTTTTGCTTTTAAAGGCCAATCTGCAGTGCAGAAATCAACATTTTCAGTGAGATTATGCTTAAACTCCATAATAGTTGATTCACATTTCCCCCCTCTAATCCAATGCATTTTTCCTCATGCGATGGGTTTTCCATTACACTCCTGGAGGGCATTTGCAGTTAATAATACTAGATTGCAAAAGTTAAAGAAATCATTTGTTTCTATAGTTGTTACAGTAAACTTTTTTCAAGTTTCCTGAATTGAGTTGCACCAATCTTTTGGAATAAAAGTGTAAGGAGTGAAATGTTTGTGTTTCTCAAAAAGAGCAAAATCTTTATTGCACTCCATGTAAGTATGCCCTGGTTCTAAAAGTTTGTGCTCCACTGTTTTGATGTTTTGCTTCTACATTTGGTTTAAATCTGTGAACTTGCTTTTATTTCCACAAATGTGTGAGGTGGAGCCACTGTCAATGATCTACTCACTTGTTGTAAAAGCTGTTTGTTCGTTGTTGAGGTTGCCGAAAGCATTACTTGCAAATTGAGTGCTTTTTGACTGTTTTTTCTTTCTCCTTTTTAAGGTTGAAATTTTTGGTTGAGATTTATTAAATTTATTACTTAATTTTTGTTCATTTTGTTGTATTTTCTGTTCATTATTAACTTTTTTTTGTTTTGGTTAATTTTTTAACAAACATGGCATTCGACCTTGGTTCCTAAAGAATTTTGTGGCCATTGTAGTCCTTGTGAATTTTCTTCTTCACATTGTCCAATGATGGCACATTTTATGGATGAAAAAGTGTCTTTAAATGCTTAATAATAGTGCAACAATAACAAGTTTGTCACTTAATTGTTCTCCCAATTCAGTTAGTTGGTCTATTGTGTCAGAGTAGAAAGCCAAATGTTTTTATAACTCCTCATTGGTTAACTTTTTGGTAATTAACTCAGTTAAAAGAGTAACAATAGTAGTGTCACCTGATAGGTTGTGCATTTCTTAAAGTTTAATCCAAATTTCATTAGCTGTTTGATTTTCTGGCAAACTTCTTAGATGTTTAATTTGGAAAGTTTTCAATGACAAAAGTAAGTTACTGCAGGTTTCAACATCTTTTTGTTGCCAAATTTAAAATTTTTCTAATGTTTTTCGGTCATTTTCACTTACAGATGGCACTTTTTCTAATCCTTGTACATGTTTCCAAGTTTTATATTTTACACACACAGCTCTGATAAGTTTTTTCCATGTGGCATAATTGTTTTCATCCAATTTTGCAATCTTTGAAGAGTCAGCCATCTTGGGTGTGGTCTCATTGTGGTTCCTTTGTTACCTGTGGGTGGATGAATTATTTATTCACCTATTATAACTGAACATATTCTAAGCATTGTGTTTTCGTGGTCTCTCATTTTAAATTAGATTTGGTTGGGTTCATACTTTTATCCCACAATATGCTATACAGTTGACTAAAACTGGATTAGAAAATTTGGATTATACTTAAATCAAAAATATGGTTGCATAAACCATAGTTGAGGGTAATTAAGACAATGTTTTTAAGAAGTAAACAATTTTTATTTAATTCTATAAAACTTTATATTAAAACGATTGCAAGTTAAATGGAATACAAATTTGTATTGCTAAACATAGCAATACCTTAAGAGGCAAGATCAAAACAGTGAGTAAAAGTTAACGATAAAATTCTCAAAATGTGCTCCACTAATTATACAATTTCTTGTAATAGGGATAACAAAGACTTTCATGTCATACAATTAGAGGAAATATGAGGTGATCAAATGATAAAACAAAAACATCCGGTGACCTAAATAAACTTTTACATAAATTTTCTTGTTAATTTTTAAAGTGGCATCCAGACTATGTCAATTGACAGCATTGATCGACAAAGTGCACAAGTGTAGACATGTGTGTGTGTTCCATATCATCTTTCAATATACATTACTGTTAATGTTTGTTTGATAGTTGAATCATCATGCAGTTTCATTTTGAATGATTGTAAAAAGCTTTTCAAGAGATGTCTATTTTTCAAGTTCATGCACCAATAGCCAGACAGGAAAGATTGCCATGCATATTTAGAAATATTGAAGGAAGTGGTGTAATCAGGGTTAGTGGGGTGTGTAATGGTTAGAATGACTTTATCAATGTCTTTGTCTTCAAAATAGTGGTTGATGTAGCGGTTGTTAGCATTAAGTGGGGTCTTACTGTAAATCATTGTGATGTTTCTGGTTCACTTTGTAGAATTATGTATAATCTTATGTGCAATAAGAGCAATGACGATGATGAAGTTATTGATTTTAATTTGTAAGAATGATTTTGTGAAGAATAAAAAATGTTTTTTTAATAAAAGGAGAAATTTTTTTTATTTAAGTGATACAAATAAAAGTAGGCTATGTTTTAATAAAAAAAGTTTGATACCAAAAAATTAATAAAAGTCTGAGTACAGTTTAAAAATAATAGTTTGCAATAACAAAAATTATTGAGATTGACATTATTGAAATGACATTGCAATACAATGCCGCTCTTTCATTGGCTTCCTGTTTTACTCAGAATTGTAGACATAGGCGAGTAGTAATTTTTTCTTCTAGTTCAAGAGCATCCTGAGTATATCTTTTAATTGTTTCCTGAATAGAACAGTTCCTGAAGCTGGGATGAGGATGTGGAGGTAGGGTTTTGCTGTGGTGGTTAATGTGTCGCCAAGCCTGACTTAACCCCTCCTTATTTTAATTTTACAAAATAGTAATTTTTTTTAATAATAAAATCATAAACTTACTCTTCATCGAAGTCGGAGCACTCCCAATCTATCCACATGCATTCATTGGTGCATGTGAAACAATGATCAGATGTTATAATATACATCACAATGAGCTGGTTCATCCAGCTCAGCAATGTAGTTAGGGTTCCATTTAATATAATAATTATCTCCCTCATTATCATCCTACATTTTTAAAATTGATAAAAAAAACTGGGGGAAAAATAAAATAAAAATAATAATGCTTGCTCAGTCAGCAGCACCATTTCCACATACATCTGCCATAATTATTTTGAAGCTTTTAAAAAAAGTGTCTTTTATTTAGTTAGCATTTGAAGTGTGTGAGCATGGTTGGTGCAGCTGCAGGTGATCATGGGGGTTGGTACCCTTCTCATAATCTTATTCTTTTGCAAGAGAGGGAGAGAGAGAGAGTGTGTTACTTCATCATTGTGGTTTGGGGGTGTTATTGTTGAGTTAACTCTTTTACATGCGGAAAACAACAGTAGATGGATGGCAACAAGGAAAAACTCACATGCTGAAGCAACTGAGGCCATAACATCTCCTCCCTTTAAATCTTGCACCAAGAAAAACCAACCGAAAACCGAAATAAAATAAACAAAAGACTGATTTGAACTAAAACAAAAATGCTGTTTATTTCAAAGCTCAAATGCATTTGATTTTAATAAAATAATATAAAATTAATAAACAGTTTGTAAACACTTTTACAATAAAACTTCTCTTCCAAATAACACACAATGAATTGAAATTACACAATGAACCCTTTAACTTTGACATCTTACAAGCAACTGAAGCTGATTAATTAAGGAAGTTAATTAATCAGCTGATCAAAACAAAATTGATTAAAGTGCATTCTAGTGCCAATTATTTGAAACTTAATTACCACATAATTTAAACAAAAATAAAAAAAATTACATCCAGTTTCAGGGATCTTAAAGTAAACAAAATCACCACAGTTATGAGGTGTGATTACAGTAGCAGCGAGAGAGGAAGAGAGAGAAAGAGAGCGAGAGGATGTTTCAGATACCGGTATCTTTTTCAACATTGACCATTTTTTCTTCCTCATTATCGCAAACATTTAGAGAAATGATGGTATTTTTTGATGAATGTCCTTTAGGAGCAGGTGTTGCCAGTGGTGGGTGCTGGGTAGTTATCATTTTTCGCCAATTTATCTTTTGGGCATCCTTGTTCGGGCTTGTAGTTAGCCATAGGGTGAGAAATTTTTTTTATTAATTTTCTTGATGTAAGTGCAAGTAATAGTTGTGAGAGCATGCAGTATAATTTGAAACATGAGGCCTGTTTAAATACATTTTTAAAAAAACTTTACTACTGCTTATTGACATTTAAGCCTTGTGATTTTTTAACTTTCATCAAAGCATTTTAAGCCTCGAATTTTCTTTTCTTTTGAGTTTGTTTCTTTTTAATTTTCAAAGTTTTTTTTTATAAAAGAATCAGAAGGAAGGCTTATAATGAAATTTGGTCCAATAAATTTTCAAGAAGAGATGTAGTTAAGATTGAGAAAACTATGTAAATTTTACACACAACACACACAAGTGGGAAGATGTGACAAAAATTATTATGCAAACTTATTTTTATGAAAAAATGAAGAATAAGGAGAAAAAAAATAAAATAATTATTATTACTCAAAATACAAAAGCTAAAACAAGTTAAATTCTCAACACAGAAATTAACAGAACATAAGCAATTCATATAAAATGTAAACAAAAATAACCACTTTCCTTGAAATAATTAGGAATTCATTTATTTTTTATTTTCTCTTTCCATAACAAAAAAAAATTTCAAAACAAAAAAAAATTTTCTTGTTAAACAATAAAAAAAAATTTTCAAACAAAAATATCTTTTTTTTTTTTAAAAAAAAATCGCAAAACCTATCAATAAAATAATATTAAAAAAAATATTTAAAAAGGGTTCAAAATTAGTTCAAATTAATTCAAAAAAGGTCCCATATATGGCGCCAAAATTGTAACAAATAAGGTTAACAAATTAACATTTGGGAGGATCAACCTGTTGTTTTATTGATAATTATTTGAGCTATATAATATGTTTTAATAACAGCTGAAATTACAACCGAACTTACCTTGAATCCAGTAACTGGTGGTAAATATTAATTAATAATATTTCAACTTACTTAAAGGTAGAGTGCTGAACCTGCCGATGGACCCTGAGGTCCTGACAACCTACTCCTGTCATTCTGTTTTTACAATTCAGCTACTTGTTTCCTCAACTGTTCCATCTCATGGTTTCGCCACGCAATCACATTATGTTTTGCATCTGTTTATAACCTCGCATGCCTGACTCGATCTGCGCCTCATCAACATTATACCCTCTTGCTATCGCATCCCTCATGTCTTAATGGTACTGTTCATATCGAGTGCCTGCTATTCTAACATTTACCTGACCCCCATCGAGTTCCAGGTTGTAGTCTGCTTCCTACTCCTTACAAAACTTTCTCACTATCCTCAACACATGTTCAGACAAAGCAGAACCCAACTCAGGTTCACCAAAAACCTGGTCTTCTTCATTCGCTGGTGGCAGATGAGGCATACCATGCTCATCATTCTGGTCTCCCAAATCATCCCCATTCGGTATTCCCCCTGACACCATGCTAAGTCTCCTTTCCTCTTCTATTGAAGAGTCAATCACAACTAATTTGCTCAGCAAGTTGGCTGAGAAAGGGTTCCCTTCAGCCTGAGCGTAAAGATAGCTGTGGCTCCTCATCCATCAAAGCCAGTATTGTCTTAGTAAGACTCACTAATCAGGAAAATAGTCTAATCGAGGTATGGTTAAGCTAGTATATACATACAATCTAATTCAACAACTGAGATTTGAAGCAATGCACACTGAAATGATCCTTTTAATTTTTATTTAATTAGAAAAGAACTGAAAAAGAATTATTAAATGTACTTTATTGAATAGCCAAAAGCTGTGGTGAATGAAAAAGTAAACAAAGAAATCCAAAAATGAATCTCAAATTGTTCAAACAAAGAGAAAAAAATACTCAATAATCAAAGTCCAAAGCAAGTGATGACTCATCAATTTTAATTTTAATAGAGCACATGGTCATGATGTCCACAATTGAAAATTTGGGCATGACCCATGTTTGGCAATGCCTAAAGCTCAAAAAAAGTTAGAGTTAATTAATCAGGTTTAAATCAATATTTCAATGTCTTATTATATTTAATTCTTATCTAATGTACTTTTATGGCTTAGGAAAAGCAAAAACCAATTCAAAAAATCTTTAAATCTTTATCAAAATACTTCTGGCATTGAGAAGCAAAAACCAGTTAATTCAAAAAAAATCAAAAGAAAAAATTTTTAATATTTAAATTTAAGACAATGGGATTCTGTTCAGATTCCCCAAAAATAATTAATTCAACAAATAATCAAATGGCTTATGCCCTATTCAATATAGTAGTAATATAATCCAATCTCAAAATTACAATTTTACATTTACTTTTAATCTTCTTCTTTCTTAATCTTTCTTATATATACTTAATAAATACCACTCCACATAATTAATTCAGTTTGAGATAGTAGCTGATGATCCTTGACCTTCATGATGTTGACAAGTTGAAAAGCACATGTTGAAAAAGTAGGCTTACCAATTGATAAATTCAGTAAAAAATGTTCAAAACAAAGAGAAAAAAATAATTCTTCAAGAGAAAATGCTTTCCAAAGCAATTAAAGAATAATAATTCAGTAATATAAATACTTTGTAGAAAAATACCTAGCCTAATGGCTTTATCAAAAATAGAGAATAGAATTTTTTTAAGTTTTCAAACTGAATTTTTTAAGAAAACAAATATAATATCTTACTATTTTAAATGTAGATTCATCAATATTGTAGAAAAAAATACTGTCCTGCAACTGCGCCAATTTGTCAAGACCGGAAGCTGCTCGATGAGACCGAATACATTTGCTGGACATTGGCAACCACACGCTCGGGTCCAACGAGCTTTTTCTTTAAAGTATTAAATTTGATTTATTTTTAATTGCGAATGATTTTATATTAATTCTATTGGCTAAATTTTTTGTTGCTAGGCTAGTTTATTAAACTGCCTTTTTAAAGAGTTTGCTTTTGACTTTTAATGAAATGTAATATTTTGTATTTTAGTTTTTTGAGTTTTTAGTGTGAGGTGTTGGGGTGAATATGGGTGTGGTGAGTGAGGTATAACAAACCTCCCCAATTAAGATGAGGTCATCCTCGTCCCATCTTAATTTAGTTGGTCCCTTCTTGAAGCGGATGCCAGAATTCCTCAGTCTCGAATTTATCATATTAAGTTTTTCGATGAATCAATTTTTAAATTTGAATTAGATGCGGATGATTGTTTATTTAATATTGAGCAAACGTGAGTAAATTTTGACATGGTTCTTTCGCCTCATTGTTTGCCTCTGGATATGCATGAATTTATTGTTCCATTTTGGAATGCATCTCATAATGATTAATTTTTTACTTGGTTTTCATAGTATTTGTAGTATGTAGAATTGTAGTTTGTGGAAATATAAATTTTACTGTGTGTAATTTAATTATATAAATCTATTAGATTTGTTGTGATGACTACTCTTAAGATTATTTTGAGTTTACAATGATTTTTTTAAGTTGAATCAAATTTTTTTTTATCAGTATTAATTTAAATTTAAATACGCCGATTAGACTGCGTTTTCCAGGATTTCTTAATGGATGTAGAGTTGTTTTTCTCTTTTTCTTTTCATCTGTTTATGAGATTATGAGGATTCGTTATCGTAGTGGATTATCTAAATTTTCTCATTATTTTCAATTTAACTGTTAATGGTTTATGGTTTTAACTTCTTATTTGAGATTTATCTCATGGCATTACATTCATGCAGGGTTAAAACATAATTCTTAGAAGATAAATACGAAAATACATTTTAAAATTTGGCTATAATAAGGTTAATATGAATATTTATATTTCTTTACCTTTTTATACTTTGAAGATTTTTAATTTTTATCTCATCACATACTTGTACATTCTATTATTTATACTTATTAAATAGAACTAACTAAGTTATGATGAAACAATTTAAATTTTTTTTATTTGGGTTTTGTCTCCTGGTTTCCTATAAAAAAATTGATATACAAATTTTCCACTATGGAGATCAAGGAATTTTATTGAATTTTTTATTTTATTTTTTATATAATTATAATACTATTCATGGGTTAATTTGTTTTTCCGCTTGCATATTTATTTTAAAATATCAAGGAGAAAATACTTATAAAAATGAGATTATATATATATATACCCGTATATAATTCTTTTTGTTTAAATTTTTTTCTTTTTTATTATTTTTGGTGTTTTCCAAATTTAATTCAATTCAATTCAAAAAACTATTTTCTTTTTGTTTGTAATTTTTCAATCCAAATTGGAAGAAAGGATCCAATCATACATGAATTTTTCAAAACAAATCATATACAATACTATACTATTTTCCTTTGGGTCTAATTCTTTTCTTTTTATACACACAACCTACATTAGTCAACTCCTGTATTTGCGCAACTTTTTCTTTTTAAGTTGTAATTTTGATTTGTTCTACAGCCACCCACAAGTACCTGATTTCCTTTCTTTTAATCAAATCAACTACCCATGAATTAGGCTGCAAAACTTTACAATAAATGGCACTATATTGGTTCATTCAAAATACTGCTTAATCTCAGGTTCAAGAGTTCAACTTTATAAATTGTTAAGTTACAACTCTTGAAACTGTGATAAACAATAGCTTTACTTTGTTTGTGGGTCCGATCAACCTATTAATAGTTTCTTACTCACTTTTTAATTTGGTTTTAAATATTTAACTGTACTTTTATTTTGGGAATTTAACTTTTTGACTTCATGAGACAACTTATTATTAGTCTTATTCCAAAAAATGCGGCTATGATAGCTATTCCTCCAATCAATATAGGTCCAATACTTGGTAACCAAGATAACCATAAAAACATACCACCTAAGAATCCAAATGGATTCCACCAATTCCATTGTTACGTGGTGGTGGCCGTGACGGTTGTTTACTTTTCTATATCTAATCTAAAATAAATAATCTCTATCATATTAACATTATTGTTCTAGCGTTATTCTAATTATGGGTCGTATAGTTTATATTCATAATACAATAAGCGTTGTTTCTGTATAGGTCTGTGGCTGGGTTCTACATAAGTCTATTGAAAGTATATATCAATAAATGTCATAAAGTTACTCTTTCTACTTTAATATAAGCTACTTCGATGTTCTGATATTTTATTTAGCTTGGGGACGTTTTGACCTGAGACATCATGGCCCGCGACATTTTGGCCTGCACTTTTCTGACCAGAGACTTTAAGTCTGGAGACTTTCTGACCCGAGACATTATGTCAGGGGACGTTATGGCATGTAACGTTATGGGACGCGACGTTATAACTCGCGACGTTCAGACTGCGCAATTACTAAGCCTATATTGGTTCTCAGCTTAAATAGTCATATCTATTTGAGGCTTAAATTTAAGAGTATAAGAGTAATTTAATAAAACTAACATATATAGGGTGTGCCTTATACTCAATTAATCTTAGATAGAAAATTTAATCAACTTTTCCCACTAAATCATTCATTATAATATTTAAATTTTATTTATTAAATTTTGTTAAAATGTACCTATTTCTGGAGCATCATAGCTACAACATTTAAATAATAATAAAATAAATTATTAAACAAGGTTAAACATCTTCTGGTGCTTTCTGTTTGGCTGTAGGCCTATGGCAGAAAATGAATCTCTTTGTTCTCCACCTTTTCTTCAAACATTGGCTGAGGTAACTAATTTTTTCTTTAAGAATTGTATTTAAAGATTTAAATACATTTATAATAAAAACTTTATACTTAAATTTCCATTTATTTATGGAATTAATGAAAGAACAAAAAGAATTGATTTTAAAATATTTATTTAAAATAACATTATATAATTACCAACACCTTGGATATTTGGACAAAATCTCTCACCATTATTATAAGAGTTATAGAAATTATATTTAATTTAAAACTAACAAAACTTTCATTACTGATTTAAAACATTATATAAAAGTTTTGAACAAAGAAAAGAACAAAGGAAAAACTTTTTTTTTGAAGAGAGATTGCACAGAGCTTCCTTCCTTGTTGCTGGCTAAGTGAAGAGTCTCGTAAAACTTGCTGCGATGCAGCAACAACAACTGTTCTCCTTCTCTCTCATTGGCAGGTTGATATCTCATGCGCAACCTTTTTCTTAGAATTTTAACACAAGTTTTTGTAAACAGGAAGACGGAGAAGGGGAGAGAAAGAGGTTTTTCTTCTTTCCTTCGTTGTATGCTGTGTTATAGAAAAATAGGTCAAACAGGAATAGTGATAGAAGTGTAAGAGAGGTAAAGAGAAGAAAAGTGAAACAGACCAGTCTCATTTTGTTAGAGGGGTAGAGAAGTAAAAGAGTAAGCTAAATCTTTTCTCTCTTATACTTACAAAAATTATTCTCTCTCTACACTAAGTAAATTCAAACAAATTTAAAAATATATAGGCTATAATAAAAAAAATCCAAAACACAGAGATCAATACTCTCGGATCTCACTAATTAACTTTTTCTACTTAATAAAATTAAAACTAATATAAAATTAATTAAAATCAATATTTTCCTTACATAATTCCAATTTGATTGCAAACTACTCAAAAATTTATATTCTCATAATTTTAGATCTTTTGCTGATTGATCACACGTTACACCATAAAATTGGGCTAGATGCATTTTCCACTCCCTTGGATGAAGTAAGATTAGTTGAATAGATAGTTACTATTGGAGCATCCAAACATTTTTCAATTTCTTTGCAATTACTCAACTTTCTGTGGTATAGGCATATTTGGTCTCTTATGCATTTGGCATCTGATCAGAATTGGATTTTATCTTCATGCTTCTCAATTCCGAGGAATATTGATTGGGAGTGTGTTGTTATAACTTTAAATTTTACAGCCACTAAACCAGTGTTGCAAGATGAATAAGCGGTTATTTTTATGCTAGCAAGAGTTAAACACTTAAAAAAACTCTTTATTGATGATATTTTTAAAATTTGCGGGCATATTTTTCCTGCCTGTATAAGCACAGTTACATTTGTTAGTGTAATAGCAAGTTCTAATGGCGGACTATGACTCTTTAGATTTCAAAACTCCATCTGAAGTTAGGTACAAATTAGAGTAATAAATTGTTAGAGGTAAGATGTTTAAGCTATTAGTTTTTATAGTCTTTAAAACTAGGGAAAGTTGTCTCAAAGGGTTTTTCAAACTTAAGTCATACTTTCACTTTATCTTTTGTAAAAATAAATTTCTTGTCTGACTTGGTCTTTGCCTGGACATTTCGGATTTTCCCCTTCTCTGGAATGCTGGGCTCGCTTGCTTCTTCCAAGTAACCTATACCTTTATCTATCGTTTCTGTAACTAAAAAACAGTTATGGAAGGTAACAGAGGAATCATACACTCCTAACCCTTGGATTTCAATTTGTCCTCCCATAAAAGTTTGAGGTGTTCCAGTTTCAAATAATTTTAAATAATTGTTAAATGATACTGTAATTACTGATTTACAGCTTTTTCCAATTATTTTGCTTACCTTATGAGTTTGTTCATACTTAGGTATAAGAGACCAATTATAAAAGTTACACATATTATAATCTGCATGTAAACATACAAATATTCGAGGTCTAGGACCTGTTTTACAATCAGTTTTTCTGGGCCATTCCATTACTTCAGAGGTCATTTTGTCTAACTTAAAACCATCTCTTGGACAATTTTTTGAATAATTGCAGCGTGTACTACCTGGACATTCTTGTTCATTGATTAATTTTGCCATTGTTGAAAACGTATAATACTGAGTCACGGTATTGTAATCACACACATAATCTGTATAGGTAACTCACATTTCAGCAATACTTCCTCTTTTTGTATCATTTACACAAACACATAAAGTATAATCTAAATTGTTTAGAGTAATTCTACCTTTCATTTTTATCACACAATCTCTATATTTACATAAACTATCCATCTTTGCGCATTCTGTTATTTCTGTGGTTGATATCATATGTTCATTGCAAGATTGTTGCGTCATCTCAGATAAAATAAGTGGCAAACATTAAAATTAAGGCAGTTGTTTGTGCTAAATTTGGCAAACAGTTTAATCATTCTTGTGCGGCTAAAGTGTATTCTGCTTTTCGAAGACCCAAAAATGATCCTAATAAATAAGATATCTTTAAAGTTCCTTGTATAAATTTCTTAATAATAATGAAGAAATACACAATATTTTGAATGATTGATAATAAGAATCTTAAAATTCTTTTAACATGTTTAATAATAAAACTTAGTAGAATAATTGCAGTTGCTATTATCACATATTGAGCAATAGGTGGTAGACAGTAAAAATTTCTAAATTTTTCCATACATAAAAAACCAAACATATTCTTGCGCATATATCCATTTTATCCAACAAAAGGTGTTTTACTCCTGGTTTCCCAGTTTTTCTATCAGTTAAGGTTATGATTACGTTTCCAGGTTTCAAATAAAATTTGTTTGGAATTGGTACAGATTTTCCATCTTCTGTGTTTACCTTATATTCTATTCCATCTTTAACTAATCTTAATACACCATTTCTATGAATATATAATTGATCATTATCATATTCAAAAGAATCTTTATTTATTAATCGAGGTGTTTCTGTCACTTCAATAGCAAGAAGTTTTCTTGATGTTAATGACCTATATACTCTGGGTCTTGGCATCATCACATTTTCAAATGGATGAAGACAAATGTGATATGATACAAACGTGGGATTGTAATGTATTTTGTCTTCCGTGATATACGCTAATCTGGTAAACAGATTAGTTGTCTCACAAAAACAAAAACTACTGTTATCACAATTATGTCTATTGCAATATTTCTTATCACCTGTACAGGCTTCACTTATGCATCTGCAAGATGCATTTGTATTTTTTTTGTACAAGTGTAAATTGACATTTTTCCAATTCTATCTTTAACAGACGTTATTAATAACCTTTCGGGTTGAATTAATATTCTATAATTGGTTTTCAATTTTGTTCCAAAAGAATGATAAAATAAAGAGCAATCCATACCTGGGTTTAAACAGTAGTTTAGCGGATGGCTAAACATTTGATTGGCAGAGGTAGTATTTGAACAATGGGTCTGTTTGTTTGACCATGTGCAAACTTGGATTATACTATAGGGGTTGACCAGGGGTATTTCCGCGAAGTCTTCCTCAATAGAAGCATTTTGCAAGCTCTCCTCCATTTTGATGGGGATTATTAGCAGCAGTAATAAGCATCTAGAATTTAGCAAAACATTAAGGTTAAAATTAAGATTAATAATATACAATTACATTTTTATGTTAATTTTGCAATATTGGTTTGCATTTGTTTTTATGTCTAGTATGGATCAATGTGTTAAAATTTATTTTATAAGCTTAAAAACCAAGATTTAATTTATTTGCAGCATTATGCATTGCGTTAATGACTATGAGTTTTTACTAGTTAATTCTTTTGTTAGAAATTTTTTAGGGATCATGGACAACTCATCCAAAACTTACTCATGGAAAGATGAAAAGCTATGGAAACCGCAATGGGCCATATTGCAAATTTAAACAAAATTGACATAAATTAATCAATAATAATTATATTCCAATAATGCTATGTAACTACAGTATAATGATCACTAAGTATAATTTCAAGAAACAAAAGTAAATCTTCTTATAAATTTGAAAACTAAATAATTATATTTCTTAGAGCCCATTGTGGCATCAATAGTTTTTCCCCTTTCCAAGAGCAGGTTTTGGATGAGTTGTCCATTTACCGTTTTTTAGCACATTATCTGGGTGTTTTTATATTACATATTTTCTGGATTTGGAAGACTTTGAATTTGAGTGGGTTGAGGTGGTGTTACTCCAACAATTTGTTTGAAAGTTTGATCGAAATTTTGTAAACCTTGCAAAAATGATGGTTTTGGGCTATATAATCTTTATTTCTAGTTTCTGTAGTACCTAATTGGTCATTAGAAGGAATTTCTGTTATTCCAAGTCTTTTCATTTCTCTACTTAATTTTGGAGGTACAGGTGTATTATTATAACCGCCTAATTCTCTTATTTGTGGACTAGGATTTTCTAAAACACTTGGTCCAGGTCCTAGTTCAAGAATTTGTGGATTTATTTCTCCAGTAACTTCAGGATCAAGAATTGAGGTTGATTCAGCACCTCTGGCTAATCTTGCTCTTTCTCTAAATCTTTCTAATTGACCTCTCATGTCTTGAGTTTGAGGGGTTAAAATGTCTAATAGTTTGTCTATTTGTGGTATCCTTTTGGTTTCACTGTTTCCAGAGAAATTTGATTGGTTTAGTCGAGGTGTAGTTGCTGGTGTACTATATGCACTACCTGCTTGAGGTGAAGTATAGTCATGTCGAGGTGAGGCCTAATTTCTAGGGCTTTCATGAAACGATTGATTTGGTGTTATGTCTGGTAGTGTATTGGGGGCATTTGGAGGAAAATATTCATCTTCATGGTTTTCATCTTCTTCTTCATCCTCACTACTCCAGTCTTTATTTTCGTTTCTTTGAGGTCTCTTGACCTCCCCTTGGCTCAATAGCCTTCTTAAGGTTGGAAAAGCTCTTCTCAAATAGTAAAAGCTAAGTCTGTTAGCGTGTACTATTTGGACATCACCAGGATTTGATGTATTCTGGATTTTATAATTTATGGGACTCATTCTTTTAATTATTCGGAAGGGTCCTCTTTGCATTTTCATAAAAAAAATTTTTGCCTCCCCAACTTTTATAACTGGGGTGTACAATTATACCAAATCACCTACTTGAAATCCTCTTGCCTTTTTTCTTTCTCGAGCTTTTGTTCTGCCCCAATCACTTTGTATGTGTTCTTTGGCTAATTTGAAAGCGTTTTGTGTTTTTATAGTTAATTCTTTGGCATAATTAGGGTTGTAGACAGGTTTATAGGCTAATGTTGCGAGAGACATGGGTAAAATTGAGTCTGTTCCATACATTAAAAAATAAGGTGATTCATGAGTTGTAGTGTGAATCGCTACATTATAAGCAAACGTCATCATGGGTAATTGTGAATCCCAAGTTGACTGATCTATGTTGACATATTTTTTAATCATCTTGGTTAGTGTTGATTAAATCTCTCTACTTGACTGTTACTCTGTGGATGATTATGCAGTTGTATACAATTTCTCTACTTGTAACAACTTACATATTTTTCTTAATAAATCAGAGGTAAAATTAGAGCCTTGGTCTGACAGTAGTTGTAAGAATAAACCATGTTGACTTATTACCTTTTCCACCATGACTTGTGCTACTGTGGTAGTTTTTTGATCAGGAATAGCAACAGCTTCAGCCCATTTGGTGAAGTTATTGGTAAATACTATAATATATTTATTCCTGTCATTAGACACTGGTAATGGTCCCATAACAACCATGGACCATCTTTCCATTGTCGTTCCAATGGTGCCATTTGTTGTAATGGTACATCAAATGGTTTAGGTATATGTTCTTCACAAATCCCACAAGTCTGGATATAATCCTTTATATCCTGCTTCATACCCGGCCAGTAAACCTCATTGATTAATTTACTAGTAGTTTTATGGACTCCGAGATGGCCTCCTACAGGTGAATTGTGTGCTATATGAAGCATTTCGTCTCGTAACTCGATTGGTAGACAAGTTAATGGTTTCTTGACTCTTGTTCTATAGTTCTTTACTATTCTAACCAAAATTCCATCATTATTTATGTAATAGCCTAGTTTCATGTAATGTTTATATTCAGGATCAGTTCTAGTTTCTATAGCAAAAATAATGTCAGTCCACATTTTGTCTCTCATTTGCATTTCTCTGACTTTATTTTCATGAGTCATTAATGAGTATATGTGGTCAATATTAGTGTCTAAAGTATTTGATGTATTTTCATTAACCTTCGAATCAGAATTTGATTTTTGAATCTTATTCTTTCCTTTCTTTAATACAGCCTTTTGTTTTTTAGTTACTTGATCAGAAATATTAAAATCAATTATGGGATTGGGTAATTTTGAATTTGAACATGCATTAAGTTCCAAATTTTCTTCAATGTTTTGCAAAAATTTATCATTAACAGTATTTTTATTTTCTTTGAGGTCATTGTCTTCAAAAATAGTGTTTCGACTTAAGAGTATCTGCTCTATTTTTGGCTCCTGGGTTTTTATTTTATTTCAAAATCAAACTGTCGAATCCTTATTGCCCATCTGGATATTAGAGCACTTTTCCCTCTATTTTGCAACATAATTATATTCTAATGGTGCATAGTCGGTGATGAGTGTAAAATGTCGACCTAGAAGGAAATATTTAAAGTGTTTTACTCCAAAAAGACAACCTAAAGCTTTCTTCTGGATAATTGGGTAACCTAGTTTTGTGAGTTTCAATTTTCTACTTGTGTATCCAATGGGGTGTTGACCAGTTTCAAAGATCTGCTCTAACACTGCGCCAAGGGCAAAACCACTAGCATCAGTAGTTAGAACAAAAGGTTTTTTCCAATCTACTAATTTTTGTACGGGTCAAGTCATCAAGGCAGTTTTCAAATCCTGAAAAGCCTTTTCGGCAGCTTCCAACCATTGGAATGGTACATGCTTCTTTAACATTTGGGTTAAAGGTAAAGCAATTTTGGAATAATTTTGAATAAATTTTCTATAATATCCAGTTAATCCTAAGAATGAATGAATTTGTTTAACTGTTTGAGGTTGAATGAATTCTTCGACAGCTTTAATTTTTTCTGGAATTGGATCTATTTCACAGTTTCATATTTTGTGTCCTAAATAAAAACAAGTTGCTTCACAAGCTTGTATTTTAGTTGGTTTTAACTTTAAGTCTGCTGCTGCTAATTTTTCAAATACTTTCTTAAGAATTTCTAGATGTTCGTTGAATGTTTTTGTGTATATCAGTATGTCGTCTATGAAGACTCTAACTCCATTTCCTATTAATTCTCTCAGTACTTTGTCTGCCATACATTGAAAAACATTTGGGGATGCTTTAAGTCCCATAGGCATTTGGAAAAATTTGTACTGACCAAAAGGAGTTACAAATGATGTTATTTTTCGATGTTCGGGTTTTATCATTATTTGATGAAATCCACTTTTAAAATCTAGAACTGTGAAGTATCTGGCGGTTTCCACTCCTAACAGTTCATCGATATTTGGTAGAAGGTATCTATATGATTTAATTTTCTTGTTTAAATTTCTGGAAACTATCACCATTCGCGGGTCCTTTCTTGGATCTAGAACTAGCAAACATGGGCTTCCATATTCACTTACGGAAGAGTATTATTTTCGCCTGTTCTAATTCCTGTAATATGTTTTTAATTATTCCAACATGTGCCTGAGCAAGTTTATATGCAGGTTGATATACTGGAATATTATCAATCAACTCTTATGTTTTGTTCAACAATAGGTGTTCCAGGTATTTCCTTGAAATCAAATGCAAAAGCGTTATTGGTTTCCTTGAAAACAATTTTAATTTGGTTTTGTTGGTCTTGAGTTAAATACTCTGGATCTAACTGCAATTGTGCAGCTACACCTAATTCTTATTGGGTATTCAAATTACTTAATTGTGGTACACTTTTATACAAATCTATATAAGCAATGAAAGAATCTGTCATTACTGGCTTTCTTTGTTTGCCTTTTCTGTTAGTTCTCCTAGGATTAGTTTTCTCATTGGGATTGAAAATTGAAATTATTTCGGTTTTTGCTGTCCCATCCTGACCGACCTGGTCGACTTCCAATTGTTGCCCAACTTCATGCCACTCGCAACATGCTTGATACATTTCCCGCTTAATGGCTTGAAGATACGCACATAACTCATCTGTTATGAACTTATGTCGATTGGCTTCACTGTCCTGGTCAAATTGTTCAAAGCTAGCTCACATTCTGTCTCTCACTTATGTAGGACAGTTGTGGGCCTCATGGCAAAAAACCCCGCACACTTTACAAGCTTCATTGTTCAGAATTGCTCTTAAATTTGTCCATGTATTGTGAGTCAGGAACATAATAGTCCTTGCCAGCCAAAGCAAATTGCGCTCACCAATTAATATCTTCGATGTGCGTATTCAGGTTCCACCATGTAAACATAGGTCGCGCATGATCTTTGTTTGCACGCCACATTTCGAAAAAAATTGGAAAAATGGAGAAAAAAGTACTCACTGTAATTTTATACTGTTCTTTTATCACCCTTTGACAATTCAAAAAACCCATTCAAAATTGATCTCCAGATCACAACACAAAAAAATGACAGTGATCACCACTGACAGATCAAGCAAACCACGTGTCCTTGCTAACACGCCTCAATTTACTAAACATCTAATCTGATTGTATCCAAACAATCTCACAATGACAACTCTTTTAAACTATGTTAAAAGAGTCTCCGGACTCAACTAACTTTATTTGTATATTCTTTCTTGGAAATACGAACTAATAACTCAAATCTATCTCAAACTCGCTGCTCTCTTAACAAGCCATCCCCATGGCCATGACACCACAACGCCATTTGTTGCCCTCTTCTTCAAATAAGTTGAACTCATATGTATCACTGCCGGTTTTTCTAATAATCAACACAATCAAAATCTTTAATATTAGATAAATACAATCCAAATATGAATTGTCAAAAAAAATATTAATGTATTATCAATTTAACATTAATGAGATTAAATAAAATAAATGGAATCCAGTTTCCTTTAGTTTGTAATGTCATATTCAGGTGTGATGATATCATTCATTGTAGTCCATTCAGTTGGTTCCATCTAAGCATAGTATGTTATCATCTAAATTGGGTTGTTGTTGTTGACTGATGTCAAAGACAAATTTCTTCCAAGATGGCTGTGAAGACCAGTTAACTCTCAAATGGCCATGAGGACAAATTTCTTCCAAGATGATATTGATACTGCAGATTATGATAGTGCTTCACTGGTAGGAAGTTCATTGCAAATTCTTTCAAAATGGCATTCATATTGCTAGGGCGATCACAACATGGTGTTATTGGTAAAAAATTCATTACAAAAGGCTGACCCATTTAGTTAGCATGTCTTCTTTTGAGAATTGGAGCGGCCCCCATACCAGTGGTTGCACATTCCAATTGAACATCCTAATATGGAATTAACAATTAAGTTTAATAACTAATACTGAGAATAAATAATTATTTTCAAGAACTACACTAAAAAAATATTAGCCAAAAAAATCAAATAAAATTTTTACAAAATTTCAAACTGATATGAGTGAGATAGAATATTTTCCAGATTTCAAACTGATTTAAATAATTTATATAAAAATAATATAGTACTTATAACTGCAATAAATACTAGTTCAATCAATATGGAAACTTTCAAAGTTTTCAAACTTTGATTTATAGTCTCTAGACTCAGTAGATCCAAAAATATATAGAAATATTTTAATTCTGTACAACTGCGCCAATTTGTCACAGGCCGACCACTTACAGTGGAATAATAATGAACACCTTAGTTAGCTGGAGACTCTTTAATACATTAGATGAGTTGTGGCAAGAGAGAGAGAGAGAGCCGAAGCTTTCCAAACAGGAGCGTACAGTCAACTAACTAACACACATATGAGTCAAGCTAACTACCAATCACAATCACCAGGTGGTGCCCTGACAATACATTACGGTATATATCTTCTCAACTTCCAGCACTTGTTTACGATTTTCTTTTGTCATTTCCTCTGTCATTTCCTGACACCACCAGGCTTCTGGGAAATGAGTGTGCATGAGAAAGGAAAACAATCGAGTGAGTGTGAGAGATAATCATAACAGGATACAGCAAGAATAAGAATAATAATATTAAAGCAAAAATAATAAATGTAAAATAATATTAATTGTTAACAAATGAAATGATTATTCATTTGAATTCTAACATACCAAATAAATGAGGATTAAGAGTTTACTAATGTACAGTTTTGCGCTGTTGGCTTTTTTTGGTGCTAAATTCAAGCTGTCTCCCAAATACCATGTGAAATTTTCTGCAGCCCTTTTGGGAAGTGATAATAATGGCGATGCAATCATCCAATAAGTAGGTTGCATTTGTCACCTTTACTATGGTACTACTAGCAAAAATTGGTGGAAAGTTTGTTTTCCTTAATACGTAGTTTTAACTGTTTTTATCTGTTATAAAATGTAGTTTTTTTAACCATTATACAGGGTGATGCAGAACATTTTACCAATTTTGATAGCTAATAAAATTTTCATTTTTGCAAATAAAATTTTTTTTTCTGAAATGAAAGATTAACATTGCAGATTTAATAATTTCCAAATACAGTAGAACTCCATTAATCCGGAATGGTCGGGACCATGGCCATTCCAAATTAGCAGATTTTCCAGATTATCGAAAGTAATGTGTTTTAATGGGAAAGCTATAAATTAATCACTATATAAAGTTGTAAATACCTACAATTTTATCCAAATGTGATACATTACCCGTCAAAACATGAAAAACTTTCATTAAAAGTGCCAAATGCTTTTAACAGTTAAAAAGTATACCTAAAAAACCGCATGTATACGTAGAAAACAATACAAGCACATGCGCTTCAAATTTTCTGGACTATTATGTTTTCCGAACCATTGGATTCCAGATTAAAGGAGTTCTACTGTATAATAAAAATACAGTGAAATCCGGTTATAACAATCTTCAAGGGACCGAGAAATCTGATCGTTATAACCGGATTTTGTTATATCCGGATTTGCTTTTTTAAAAAAAAATTTTTTTTAATTTTTTGTAATTGGCGGGTGACCCCAACCACACTCAAAGAATTGAGCAAAATACC
>JAQGAY010000454.1:0-27176 GCA_034698085.1 Polydesmus angustus | reverse complement strand
TTTGAGTTTTTTAAAAATGTTCGAAATAGCGAATTGTTCGTAAGTCGAAAGTGCGTAAGTCGAGGGCCGCCTGTATTCGCCAAGTTTTTTCCTGATCGATATTCGTCACACTTTTGACGCCAACTGCAGTTAGCTGATCGTTATTATTAATCCAAATTTTAAAAATCATAGCAAAAAAAAATAAAAATAACAACATTGGATAAATTCTTTAAAAAAAAAAGTGCTAATGATTCGTGTGAGAATGCTGATAAATCATCACAACATTAAGATAAGTAAATATATAACAATATTAGAGCAATATTAAGTGATTAACATGCTAATAAAGTAATAATAAGTAATTAAAATGATTTTGCACAATGATTTCTTCTGTGTAAAGTTTTTTTTTTTTTTTTTTAAAGTACATGCAAAATTTATGGCTGGGAACGTTATTCTATGAGGGAAAATGTGTTCGATATTCGCCATTTTCTCTAGAACAGATTAATGGCGAATTTTGGATTTCAACTTTAGGCCCTAATCACTTTGTACACCATTAATTTTGTAATTGAACTTTAAAATGTTTGTTGAACTTTGTATTTGTTTTGGTGCCTATTAGACATAAATAATTTAGGAAAAATTTAACAAAAATTCACATTTTTTTTTAAAAAAATAGTTTTAATATTCCATCAAAACGTTTACCATCGGAAATATCTTTTTTTTTGAATTTTAATTCTTTTTTATATTTCACAAATTCAACCAAAAAAAAAATATATTTTTTACAGAAAAAACTTTACCGGTATTTATAAAAAAAAAATTGACTTAATTCAACCAATTAAATTAAAATTTCAATCAAAACTTTTTACTTTTGGAGAAAAAAAAATTACAATTTCATTTTCCCTCTTAACAGACAGTTCGAGAATTTGGCTTACGTACGTTTAACGCTTGATTAATTGTTATCGGTAGCCAAAATCAGCAGACACCGACAGGTAAATTGGGTGCCGACTAGTCGATTGACATTTGACAAGAACGTGTGAGGGGTGCGGCTGATGTAGGAGGGCGCTGTCGATCTGTATGGGAAATACATGCACATGTATGAGAAAACAGGAGAGAGTGGATAAGGTCAAGCCCACCGAAAAACAACACGGTTGACATGGATTTGGAAGCGAAAGAGAATAAAAACGAAAGTTGCCGAGTGGGTGAGAGGGTAAGCGGCAAAATGTTTAAATGAGGCTAGATGTAGTCCAACGATATCACCCCCTCCCCACAACGCGTATCCCTCTCACAAGGCGCACACCCTGTAGGCGGACGCAGGATCCGAGGAGTTGTTATAAATATTATGCACAGTGTCTTATTATTAAAAATAGATGTCAGATGTCGCCACCTACGTGTCTCAGCGGCCTCATATTGGCGCTAAAAACGACGCCTAACGTTGCGAATTATGTCATTTCGCCGCGCGTTTCCTGCAACACCAAACCACGCACTCATCATTCACCCAACCTTTATTCCATTCAAAAACCACACTCGATTTTCATTTGGGGAAAAAAAATTAATTTGAAAACAAAATACGATACATTATTGTTTGCTTCCGGTTTATCAAATAAAGAATAATCTGCGTAATTGTTCAATTTCAAGTTTATTTATTTATTTTAAATAGGAAATTCCTAATTGAAAGACGCCGTGTTTCGTTGATGTAAAAAAATAATATAAAGCTTAAAACTCCAATTAACGTGATGCATAATAATTGTGCAATTAAAAAGTCAACTACTTTTTACTGGCAATTTTACTTTTTTTTTTTTTAATTTTTTAAATTATTTTCTTTAATATGTTTCAATTAAAAGTGTTTTCGTTAAAAACAAAGCAACTTATTTTTTTTTTTTTTTTTTAAACAATTTTTGTTTTTCAATTTAAATAATTTTCATTTTTAATTTAAACAACTTTCTAAATAATTTTCATCTATTAATGCTATAATGCTATTATTTATACCTTTTTAATTTTTTTTTAAATTGAGGAAATTGATTTCAAGGTATTTCAATACCTATTAGATAATTTTCACCTTAATAATTATACAGTACTTTAATTTGTTAATCTTAGTTTTACACTTATCTCAATTTGTCAATTCATATGACTTAATTTACGTTGTTGCAGCTAAATGTTGCTTAATAAAATCTTGATTAGTAAAATCATTTTTTTCTTTTTTTATTCGAACAAAATTGTCTTAAATATTATTAAGAATTTGTTGCCAGTGGATTAGCAAAACCGGTGGCATACTGAAAAAACTACAATCCTAAATTTTATTGTTGGCTTTGAGATGCCCCTATTCACTGAATTTAATCATTTAATGCATTTATCACATTAAAATCGTCTTATTTTCAAATTAAAATGTGAAATCGTGTTCAGAAATCTCCCAAAAACCATGAAAATCAAAGCTACAACACTCAGCAATTAAAAGCTCTCGTTGGCAAATTATTATATGGAGCAATAATGATTAATAATAATTACACGACACTCAACAAGTTTTAATAATTAAACCACTCAACGAATTAATAAATTTAGTCGACCGAAATTATCAACAAACGGACAATGGGAACAAGTCGTTCGCTTTTCGCATGCAAATCAATTAATGACCGTGAATAAAAACGACAATTAAAATGACTTTTTTTTTCTTCTTATTTTTATATTTGCATGTAAATGTTGAAAAAGTACACGTCACGAATTATAATTTTAATCGACTTTTTTTTCTTATCAATATTTTCGATCGATTAATTACCAGCAATTATGATCGCAAACTGTCAATATGTCAGTCAAAATCGCATAAAAAGCTCACTCACTTTCACATGTGTTTAATATTATAATAAGGTAATAATTAGTTGGCGATCGGAGTAGCTCATCGATTCCGATCAACAACAGCTGCCATTACCATTACCAGTTTTCTTAATGACGGCGAGAGAGACCTTCAGCCATTTTGCCGCCTAAACATTTCGGCTCTCAAGGTTAATCGTTACTAACTCCTAAATTAGAAATCGCCAACAAAAATTGGTTCAAATAGCGAAACGTGACAAAATATTCTAGAAAAAAAAAACCCTACGCCGAAAAAAAAAAATTAAAATAATGATTTTTTTTCTCCTTAGTTAATAAGTTACAGTCGATAAAATAATAATGGCTGACAATTTGAAGCTTCGATTCTCAATGACTCATACACACTAACTAAACCTTCAATTTTTTTTTTTTTCACGAATTTTTTAATATTTTTAACATCATAATCGATAGAAAAACATAAAAAAAATAAATAATAATGGGTCGTTAAATTTTTTTAAAAAAATTTAAATGCGGTGAAACCTTTGCATAACCAATTTGAAAACCATGAACAAATTCGCAGAAGTGAAATAAACACTAAATAAAAAAATTATTAAAAAAAAAATTTTAACTTTATTATTTTTTATAATACCGGTAGTGTAGTAAACATTTCAATGATTTCATTTACGCTAATCTACAGTGAATTTATTTTAAAATGTTTTATTTTATATTTTTTTTTTTTTATTAATTTAAAAATTTTGAAGTTCAATTAATTTGCTGCCAAAGTTTTACGAGAACAAAATAATTTTGTCGCAAACCTGAACATTTCGATAAATTAGCTGCCTTCTCTAATAGAGCTTGACTACAGCTTTTTTGACTGGTCCTCTTATGCTTATGAATATGACGTCATTAGAATATTATGTAAGATAAGAAATGCGTTAAAAAAAATTGTGTTTGCATTCTTACTTAATGACGTCATTATCGCTTTAAGAATAATTAATTTCCTTTTTTAACTGTTCGTAATAAAAAGTAAAGTTCAAATTCTTACGTCATAAGAAGTGGAGCTAAGCATAAGAACGAGTAATAAAAACTTGACCGCAAACTCTCCGACCATCCTTCGGAGAAGAAAAAATTAAAGTGACGTCATTACGGTAGACATCACTTCTATTTACATAATTATTCTTCACTCTTCCTATTGCATTGATTTTTGCATAAACGTGAAAGACGAAACCGCGCACAAGCCGAAGAAATAATAACAATAATAAAAAAAAATTTAAAAAGTTCAGGGACAGATTAATATGCGACCTCGGCATCTCTCCACGCATCAACATAATAATAAATAATTATTATTAAACTCTAGCTTCCCCCATCGGAAAAGTCATGCAGAATTCTGACACATTCACACCCTCTACTTTTTTCTACGGAATAAATTTTGAAAAAACAGTGTCTGCAAGAGTCACATATCAGTATTATGTATATATATATAGCTAACCTGATAAGTTTCTGGAAGAAACGGTGTGATAAATGTCTGCAGTGTATATTCTACAGCAGGGTCATTCATATTAGAAAACCGCGCATTTTCGGCTGAATATCTGGATGGGGAAAATTCTGAGGGTTTTTTTTCGATGGGCTATTTTTTAAAAAAAAAATACTGTAGTTGCAAATTACTGCAACAATAATAATAATAATAATAAATACAGCTTCTGGAATTCCAAACCAGCAATTTATTGTAAATAGACTGAACAGGAAATGAAGCGTTATGTGAAGCGTTAACCAATAATTGTATTAAATAACTAGGCAATTAGGGTATTATGCTCGGCATATAATTATGACGAGTTGCTAGCACTTAGAACACCAATTAAATGTTTTATTGCATTAGATGGACAAATTATACGCTGTACAAGGAATTTCGTTAAATCGACAATTTAGTTACAGTACAGTAAAACTCAAATATTAGTCATTTTTGATATTCGTCTTTTTTTCTTGTTCACTATACATCGCAGATTCAATATTCGTCACACTTTTGAGGCCACCTTCAGTCAGCTGATAGTCATAATATTAGTGCAAATTTTAAAAATCTTAGCATAAAAACAACATTGAATTTTTTTTTAAAGAAAACGAGAGCTAATGACTCGTCTGAAAATGCTGATAAATCATCAGAACATCAAGAAAAGTAAATTTGGGATAAAGTTAAAGCAATATTAAGTGGTTAATATTCAATGAATAAACAATTAAAGTATTTTTGCAATAATTTCTGGGTTAATTTGTTTTTTCTTAAGGGTTTTCTTGAGAGTTCTCAGAGTTGAGAACGGATTAAACTATTTTTAATGTATTCCTATGGGAAAAATGTGTTCGATATATGTCATTTTCGCAATTCGTCAATTTCTCTAGAACGGATTAATGACGAATATTGGAGTTGCACAGCATAATTATGAATAATTACGGAGAAATTTGTCATATCTCGTTAAACCGAATAAACTCCTTGTACCGCAAATTGTGCCAAATGCCGCCGAAATTACGTTATGGTAGCCAGTCGACCGTTAGCCACTTTTGAGATATCAATTTTACTACCGGTTCTTCAAAACTATGTCCCTCTGTCCCTTTCAATTTATTTAAGCGTTAATTGGGAAAAAAAAAATTAATTTGTAACAGTTTTAATCATTCCCAATATAATATTCGACGATTTTTAAGCTAAAAGCATTAATCAATTTTTAATTATATAAAATATAATTCTGATTTAAATCGCGTTTAATTTTTTAATACGGTATAATAATTATTACTCATTAAAAATTATTATTATTTTCACTCCCTCTATTGGGGGGAGTCACATTAATCCTCAAAGTCACCTTTTCAAACTGAAAATAAAATATGTCCACTCAAATTACCACATCTAGAAGTCATTTTAAACGTCCAAATTGGCGCCAACAACCATTTTTATATCCCGTTTGCCTCTATAATAATTCAATAACAAATGGTAATTAAAAAACGTAGGAAGATGAGGAAAAAAAAATTATAAAAAGTAAATAGGAAGTAATTATAATACACATGCAATTATTACGAAAAAAAAAGTAATTATGCAGCCAAAAATAAATAATTAAATGTAAATAAATAAAATTTCTATTCAAATTTGATCACAAAATCGATAATTAAAATTATGAGCAATTATTATATTTTCTTCGCCTACGAAACGACTATATGTAATGCAATAGTTAAACTTGGTGCTTGATTTACGGTCCATTTTACTGGACCACCACCCCTTCCTTAACCCCTCACCGCTCCCCCTCCTTTTTTTAAAGAGAGTGAGGTTTGTTATCATTGTACGCGATGATTTAACCAATTATTATTACTTATAAATACGCTTTTGATTGTGAAAACAACTTTGTAAATATTAATTCTTTGACGATTCTTCGTAGAAAATGCGGAAAATCGTCGGAGACTTTTCCTTAAAACTTTCCTCTCCCTTTTAAAACATAATTGTTTAGCTATCGAGACGACGCATCGCGAATTAATAAAAAAATGAAAAAAGAAAAAAAAAAAATATCTTGTACATCTCTGGCAAAGTTGAAGTAATTAAATATTATCATCAGACGCTAATTACACGCTCTCATTTAACGCTTCCCATTTATCTTTCTATATTGGATATAATTACAGGTTATTGTTCCAAACAACGCAAAAAGCATCTACAAACAGCCCCGCTTTCATTTTACTTTATCATTTTTTTTTTTTTTTTTGTATTTTTTATTCATGGCTCGAATCTCCTGATTTACACAACTTCTGCAGATGACGGTCTACCCTTCCTAAAAACCCGATTTTACATCTTTTACGAAGCAGAACCGGCTAGATGCGAAAGAAAGAATTAAAAAAATTGATAAAAATATTATAATAATAGTAAACGTAAAAAAATAACGCTTTAAATTGTTACTATTCAAAACGTCAAATGTCAAACTTCACAGTTCTTCAGAAAAATGGGAGACAAGACCAATTAATTACCAACAGATAACAAAACTTCAGAGAATATCAAAACAATTTTATCATTTGTTGGTTAAAAAAAAAAATACGATAGAACGAAGATTAATTTAAAGTAAAAATCCGAATTCATAAATTATTTCATATGAAGAGGAAATTTTTAACATAATGTCGGACGAAGAGGAATCTTTCACCTTATTTTATCGCTCTCAATGCGGTAATAATAATTATCCAAACGTTTAAATTCTATATGAAATGGACAACTACCGATACTCACAAATTAAAGAAAAATAATATTGTAAATATTGACGATAAACGCATTATATCGTCTTCACTTTATTATAAACAGATGAAAAAACAAATTAATTATTCCTAAAGCTGTAATAACATCAGAAGTAAGAAATTTTATTAAAAAATACTCTCGCAATTTTTTTCATGAATTTCTTATCTTACAAATAATTTTAATGACGTAATACGCTTAAGCAGACCCAGACAAAAAAGGTTAATCGCAAATTCTTTATTAAGACTTTTTCTACAATTTAAACGTTGTAATACACTTCTTACGCACTTTCGGATGTGTACAATCGTTTTTTAAAAAAACCTTCTTTTTGTTGTGACAATAATTATTACAGTAGTCTCGATTATCCGAATACTTTTTTAAAGAAATTTTTTTAAAAACGCGAAAAATATGGCACTAGAATGATGGTGATGATGCATAATGTATTATGTTTAACATTGTTTTTATTTTTGCGTATTTTCCCTTTTTCATTAAAATTTAAATAAATGCATGTAAAAATAACTGTTTTTTCAATGCAACGCTATTATCCGGATATTTACGTATCCGGACTATCCTGACATCGACCTGTCCGCATTTTCGAGACTACTGTATAGTGTTTACCAGAGAAAGCAAAAATGGTGTTACAGTGATTTTGTCGCGTTTTATTATAATTGAGAGTTACCATGAAAACACCTTAACTACCGGCAACTAAAAATTGTCTATAAAATGGTATTGATTTACACGGTTTTGGTTAACGCGCAAGTTTCTAAAGAATCGATGAACCGTGTAAATTTCGAAAAGATATTTTTCCAGAACAACAGAGAAATCAAGAGCATGAAATCTCCGCAATTTCACAACCAAACAAAAAAAAAAACCTTTTAAAAAAAAATATTTTTACATAAAAAAAATATTTTTCTTTCTTAAACATTTTGTGATGGCTAAATCACACCAGGTGGCGCTACCTTAAGACGTTTAGGTAATGAAACGCCCTGACAAAATCTCACGAAATCGTTTTGAAGTGCACAATGCGCATCCTACGCACCCGCTATGGAAGTGCTCGTGCAGCTAATCAAGATGGCGCAGCTATTTCGCTCTCTCGCTCGCATTTTGCCCTACAAAACGACTTTTACCCCCTCGTAAACTTAACTCGTTCTGAACTTAATAATCACCTCATCGACCAAATTAATGCTTTGGAAAAATTACTAAAAATCGACTTTGATGTTCTCTACTAGCGTGAAGTGATTGGCGGTGCCTCCAAACCTTTCCGTAACCCATTTGTTACACTAAAAATCGAATTTTATTATTGAACCGCCAAAGAAATCGCCACCGCAAACGATCTACACCTAACGTCACACGTTTATCTTCAAACGACTACTTAAATTATCCACCAAATGACTGCTATCAAGTCTTAAAATAACGCGCATGATTGCCTATAATAAATAAAGCTTTTTATGAAACAATAATTTCACTAACAATTTTACTTGATAAATATTCCAAGCAGACAAGGAAAGTGTTAGTATAACCAATCTTATTATCCACATTAACGTTTTTTTTTACGATGAAATACTATACACCAAAAATTGCTCTTAAAAAATGATTTCCGCTTTCTATTTTTTTGTATCTCTCCCATGTACCGTATTTACAAATAAATCACAAATAACAACAAAATGTATAAGAATTAACCACAAAAGCCTCAGCAAATAATAACATCTTTAGCTTCACAAATAACCAGATTAACTTCAACACAATTCTCATATTTTACGAAACACGGCACATGAACTTTACTTTTAAAAAAATCAAATTTTAACACCATAAAAAATTTACATAAGAACTACTAGTAAATAAATTAATTTTTATAATACCGGTAGTTTCAGTAACGTTATATGATACGAGTATTTTGTTGCTAACGGATTTTTTACAAATTTTACGCCCAATAAAATTTTTTTAAATTTCCATAAACGAAAGTTAGTAAAATGAATTTCTAGAACAAAATATTTTTGCAAACCATACATTACGAAGCAAATGATTTCTGTGTAAAAAAAAAAGTTCAGTTCCAAACAGTTCCGCTCAGTGCTCCCAAGGCAAATTATAAAAACATTCCGTTAGAAACTTTTTGTAATTTAGTTGACTTACGTTACATTGCGTTTAATTAGATTAGATTATGCTTGGTTAGGTTAGATTATGTTCGGTTTGGCTAGATTATGTATGGTTAGGATAGGTTAGATTAGGTGCAAAACCATGCCGCGGAACCGTTTCAAATACCAGTACTAGTACCTAAAAAGAATGAACAAAAACATCAAATTTAAATTTGCGATATTTAGAAACGTTTTCAAATAATCAATTCTTTGAAATTTTATTAAAACTGTGAAACATTTTCGGTTTTTTATTTATTGTTTGCATTCTTCATTCTTTTGGTTTTTTTTTTGTTGTTGTTGATAAAAACGCATCAATTATTTTTCTTACTACTGTATAAAAGTATACCTTGATATACGGCATTGCAAGATCAGTTCCTGGAAATTTGGCCGTAAAACAAAACGCCGTCTATCGAATCATTGCCCAAAGTCAAACAAAATGTGCTTTTTCGATGAGTTATTGCATTTTCCCCCCTCAATTTTTTGGCTTTATATCGAGGATTTTGGGCCGAAAATCAAAACAGTGTCGTAAATAATAAAAACCGTTAGAGCAAAACGCCGTATATCAAGGTATGGGTGTACATTAAAAACATGGAAAAAAATTACGAAACTCCTTTTTATTCTTAATAATTATTAAGTCAAAATACTAGTAGATTGTCCCATGCACGAAAGAAACGCTTTAAAAGAATTTCGAGGACATCTTGTACTCGTACGAAGGTAAACAAAAATTTCGCTCGAAAATACTTTTCAATTTCGCATGAATCTTACTACTGTATTTACCGCTTTTTTTAACAATCCAATATTCGACAACAACTACTTTTACAGTTAATTTCTGACATACATAAAAATGTTATTCACGTATTGACCGAACTATAGTATACATGGCCAATGTCACTTAATATGACGCAACGTCATAACAGTTGTTCGCGAACAATACCCATCAATTTTGCAATAAAAATTCCATCGATTGAACTTGGACATTTACATTGAATTTCATTAAAATGCCAAACGAACGCGTGTTTTGCGCCTCAACCATAATGATAATAATTCATGAGCTGATGTAGGCTCCTCATTTACGGTGTGTAGGCCTCACACAACAATCGGACATCCCAGCTCGGGCGAGGAATTTGTCCTTTGGAATAAATTTCCACACAAAACAGCTCATCAAACATTCGTCACAACGGTTCAAAAAAACAATACGGTACCCGGAACGCTAATAAATAAATTCCAATCTTCCCAATCATCGCCGATCGCATCATCGCGAGTTTGACGTCACACAGGGTTGAACGGAATAAACAATTAAAAACAAAAACTAAAAAAAATCCGGATTACGAGGCGACGATTAATGATGAACAATCAAATCTTAGATCATCATCATTTTCTTCAAATAGGATACGGTATTCTTTTTTTTTTGTTGTTGTTCATCGTCAGAATCAAAACCCACACACGTACAGTCGCATCTATCTCTTCCCTAATTTACCTTGAATTTCAAAGTTAAAAAAAAAAAATTACAAAAAAAAAAAAGAACAGCAAAATTTATCTGCGTCATTAATAAGTATCGCACGTAGTTTGATGGAAGATGGGGGAGACCTTTTCCTTGACCCGTATTCATGAGGAGTGAGAAGAGTTTGCTTTGTAAGGAGCCGACACCGCGGATACCGAGGCGAGCACGAGCGGCGTCCGCCACGCGTCAGTACCAACCCCCGCACCACCTAGCGGATGATGTAATCAAAAGTATATTTTTTTTAGCTTCCTTTCACTATCTTTTTTTTTTTTTTAACTCGCCGCGACACTTCCCTCATTATATACGGTCAAATGTCGATATAACGAAGTAATAAAGAGCAAAATAATATACAACGCATTTTCAGTAGAACTCGGTTATAAGAACATCGAAGGGACCGAACGTTTTATAAGGTAATATCCGAGTTTCGTAACCTAAAATAACATGCGATTGTGACACGGAACTCCCGGGTAAACCGTTACATCCGAGGTCGTCATAACCGAGTCATATTATACTTTGTTTCAACATTTTATCAATAGACTCGTATTGAAAATAATATTGTAAAAATACGGTAAAATCTTCCATCAAAATTCGCGTGTAATAAATTAAGTTAAGATAAATAATTAATTTTTAATGAGTTGACTTTATGAATCATTCTTTAGCAAGCCTTTTTTCGTGATGTCACACGATTTTCGCGCTATTGCGTCACTCAAAATTAATTTTAGAGTTAAATCTTACTTCTGTATTCATTTTTCTTTTACCGGTACCTTTGAACAAACTTTGTTCAAAAGTCCTGTAATTAACAAGCGTTATAATTTTTTTTTTTTTTGCAAATAATTTCGGTTCAATTTTTTAAAATATTAAAATTGTGTTATAAAAATCATAACTCTCTTTAAGAATTTTTTTCCTCCCTTTAAAAACTTTCGTTATAATGAAAATTATCGTAATAAACTTATTTGAAATGAAAAATTTCTAAAATAATATCTTCCTGCATCAAAATTCGTTGTATCGACATTTCACCCTAATACAGTACTGTAATTATTATAAAATATGATTAATTTACTCTGTTAAATGATTAGACTTAATAGCTGCATTTCACACACACAAAAAAAAAAAAGAAAGAAAAAAATAAGAAAAAGTTAATTTAATTAAGTTAACACAGCGTAATTTTTTTTATTTAAATAAAAATTTGGCGTGAGGAAAACGAAAGTTTTTAGATAGATGATGAAATTTAACTATCAATTATAACTATTAAACTAAACCTTTTAAAAATAAAAAAAGAAAAAGAAAAAAATCCAGGGTGAGGAGGTGAAAATTGAATACGGTAGGAAAATTGACGTGAAAATGTACGCTTACGATGAATTATTAAAAGTAATCGTGCAATCATAAAGTAATCAATTTTTTGTTCGAGTTTTTTAATGATATTTTTTTTTTCTCCTCTTCGCCCGTGTAAACTATTGTTTCATAAAAATTTAATTTTAAATACGCTTTTAAGCTATCTTTTTGTGTATTGATTAGTAGTTTAAACAATATACTGTATTTAAATTAATTCCTGATTTTATCGCTAAAAAAACAGCAAAACTTACTAAAAAAAATTTGCAATTAAAAAAAAATACATTAGAACAAGTTTCTTTTTTTTACAGTACATTATTAACAGCAAGAAAAACAAATCGTATTACTCATTGTACTGTGGAACTCCCAATATTCGTCATTAATCCGTTCCAGAAAAAAGGACGAATATTGGATCAATTTTTCTTATAGGAATGCATTAAAAAGGGTTTAATCCGTTCCTAGCCTTTAATTTTGCATGTACCTTTAAGAAAATAAATATCAAAATTTCAAAAAAAAAAATAATAAAACAGGACGAATATTGGTGTTCCACTGTACTATAAATAATAAGACTGTTAGTACATAGTGTACACTCGTGTATTTGAATTGTTCATAAAAACCTTAAACAATCTAATAAAAAGCAAACACAATTTAAAATCTGTAATTATTATTACAAAATCTGTAAATATGCAAAATTTCAAAATTTTGTATGCAATCACATTTCTCACAACATTGATCACTACATAATAATAATACGTTTGTGGATACCGAAATAAAATATCCCAATTTTACTACATGTATAACTAGTTTTATGTTTTTTTCCCCTTTATCTAAAATCAAAATAATACACTTGAACTAGAATTCCATTACGCAAAAAACTCGCTAAACACAAAACAACAATTCGCGTAAATGGAAAGCCTAAATCGTTCGCACTTTCAAGTTTCAAGGACCTCTTCATTTCATCAAACGAAACAAAATTCATCAAAAACAACAACAAAAAAAAATATCCAAACGATAAACAAATCAAATAAATGACATCGAAAAGAATGGCGGGGAAGAAAGCAAATACAGTAGATATCAAGCGAAAGAAAGAAAAAAAAAATACGAAAGGAAACGAAACAACAATCGAAACTGTGTGCATTAGGTGAAAGCAAACATGCATAGGTAGCGCCACCACGCATGTGAATTCGACCATAAACAAAAACAAATACAACTTTTACTTTTTTTTCTATATTATATATTTTTTTTTCAAAAAAAAAAATTCATTTTAAATAAAGTTAACTCTAAAAATAAAAGAAAAATGTAAAAAAAAAAAAAAATGATAGACAGAAAGATATTTCAATTTGATAGGAGCGCCACCTGCACAGCACTCCACTCAACTCGGCACATGACGACAGGTCTCAATTTGAAAAGTCATTTCCTTACGAAAAATATCAACCTCAACGTTTAAAAAATAAATTTAAAAATAATAATAAAAAAAAAAAAATTAAGAAAAAAAAAAAAAAAAGACAATGCGATAATTAAAAGGAGAAGTTCACTACCCTTGACCTTCCTTTCTCGAGTCAAGTCAGACTTAAGAGTGTATCTTAGGATCATCTTCCCTTCCCTCTTCCTTTCCTTCAGCCGCTTCCGATATCTCAGGGACATCAACTCGTAAAAAAAATCATAAAAATAATAATCCAAACCTATGTAATCTCTTTTTTTTTTAACAGACACACAAAAAAAAATTTGGAGGTAACTAAATAAGAGTAGAGAAAATAATAATAAAAAATAAATAAATAAAAAAAGGACTAAAGCCAAACCCCGATTTCACGTTTTCGTACGAACTAAAAAAATTAAATCTAAAAATACAGTATTTTAAAGTCGGAAAATCCGGGTATATTAATTACCAAATACAGTAGCGGTAACTCTAAAAATCGCAAAATCCTGAAAATAGACAATTTATCACAACCAGCTCTCAAATAATTAATATACGTCGTTCATTAATTACTTCATTTAGGAACGCTAAATGCGGATGAATCGCAAATCAATAGGATGAAATACAATAGAATCTTTAACGCGGCAGATGTAGCATACTTGCTAAATATTTGGCACGGATTGACTAGTAGACTAATAGTACAGGGGGAAAAATAGTAAATGTATAAACTTAGTCAGTGTACACAAATTGACTAAATCTTAAAATTAATACAGTAATTACAATTTCATTGATGCTTTTAATAACATCTGACGCACATTTACAATTTAACAAGGAAATTATATACAGTACATTTTACCAGGATTTTACTGTAACCAGAGTTACTATAACTAACCACCAACAAAAAAACAATTTTACGAAATAAGGAAAAACAATAATAAATTATTTATAAACAATCCTTTAAAAAAAAGTCAAAACCGTCAATTCGAAAAATGAATATTAAAGTACAATAGTCAAAAAAAAAATTCAATCCGAATCCCTAAAAACCAAAAAAACCCGAAAAAACCATAAAAATTGGAAAGAAAAAAAAGACAAATATTTTTTTTATTATTTAAATCTCACAAAATCAACCATTTTTAGACATAACCCCCGTTAATACGAATTTTCACCAATCCGAACAATGCCCAGTCCCAATTAGTTCGGATTATAGAGTTTTCCGTGTAACTGCAAACTCTTTATTATTTCCAAAACGGGCAATCGGGGTTGACCCGTAGTACATGAAATTGTAATGAATCTTCACGCGAGACTCGCTAGTCGCCACTCCACGCAATTGTGAATGGCGTTGAAAAGTATCCACACTATGAAGATGTCAAACGCCAAACCCCTCACCAACCCCTCTCCTTACAAAAAAGTAACAAAAAAAAAAAACATTAAAAAAAACGATAATTTTTTTTTATTAAAAGAAACAAAAAAAAATCTTTCACTCTCTTTTCTCTCATTTAAAAGTTTAAAGACCTAATAAAATCCTTTAAAAGATAAATTCTCCGAATTGCATCCAGCAAAATTTGCAGCTGTAATAGATATAAATAATTCTCTCCTCCACCCCCAACCTTATGCCCCGCCTCCCCCTTTCAGCTAACATTAATTATATAAGCGATCGGCGGGTGTTCGCTATTCTCCAATTAAAACCAGACCCCTGCCTGCTTGCATGTACAAACATAGACAAAATTATTCGCAGCGACTATTTTCACTTTTCTTTTTAAACGCACTAATTACTTTGAAGAAGAAAAAGAAAAAAAAATTAGTAGACTGTTTTAAAAATAGAATAGCCTAATATTATTTTTCGTGGCGATATTTTCGTCGAGGAGAAGGTGGAAAGCAGCATTTGCCTAGTGATGAGAAATAAGAAATGAAGCAGATACAAGCCCCTATGGCCTAATGGATAAGGCGCTGGCCTCCTAACTCGGCTGTTAGCCAGAGATTGAGGGTTCGAGTCCCTCTAGGGGCTACGTTTTTTTTATTTTTTAAATCGAATATTAATTCCAATTTTAAATTCCCATTAATAGTTTTATCAAAATTATCATTTAATTTGCGATATAATAATAGGTTAATCGTTATTTTTATCCATCCTCCGTTTCGCTTAATTTTTCGCAGAGTTCCTGTGGCCTAATGGCTAGAGCGCTGACCTCCTCGTCACAACAATTATTATTCGAACCACTTCTATTTTTAAAAAAAATTTGCGTAAATATATTCTATAAAATTTTTGTTCCCATTTTATTTTAACCGCATAGAATACGAAAAACAATAATCGTGAGCGAGTCCAAATAAGAATTTGCAAATTCGAGTGCGTCGTAATTATTATTAATTTAGAACTAAAAAATTAATTATACCGGTAATAATAATAATATTTTATTAAAATAATTCTATTGATGTAATTAAATTATTGCCGCTAGATTTTCAAATTCAGATGTAAACGTGACTTTTTAAAGTTTTGACGGCAACAAAGATAATTCTATTGAATGAGAATATTTTCTCAAAATAAAAAAAAAAGAGCTTAAAGCAACGTTCAACTTTAAAATTGTTATTTAAAGAAATAGTGCACATGCGCAGTCTCATAATATTTGTAAAAATAACTTCGCCATTGTAAACAGCTATGACAAAACAGAATGCAATAGAAGAATAAATTCGTTTACTTTTTCTTAAATGCCCTGTACCACTGTGAATTTGGCAAACACAACAGAGAAATCTGTTTATGCTAAGAGATTTTTATAATTTTCGGTGCCTTAAAAAAAATTTATGTTAAAAAAATAATTATGTGTAAGGAAAAATTTACAAAAAGCAAACGAGAAGTGGAATTTTTGTGCTTTTCCTATACTGTACAGTTACTGTAGTCAACTATGTTTTTCCAATCTTCAAGGTTCAAACATTTTATCATGAATTACATAAATTTCAGTGCTTTTCAAGAGATTAATCAGCACCTTAAAACTCCAGTAAATGCACAGTCGCGCTTAAACGTTTAAGCTTCCACATTTTAAACTTTAAAAAAAAAAATTGTAAATTTTAATTCAACGATTTATTTCTGAAAATAAAAATATTATTATTATTATTATTAATTTATTAGCGCCCTAAGGCAAAGTAAAAAACATACAATCGAACACTCGGACAATTAATATTTAGATATAATAAAATCTTAAGGTGGAAATCTAATAACTATGCTTTAAAGGATTGATAAGTTCCTTAACGTTCTCTCCCTTACAAATAATTGTTGAGAACTAAGTAAAACAAAATTTAAATAAAACTTGATCTTCTGGTAGCTTTAAGATAATAAGGAACTACTGTAATATTAACGTCGATATTGTTTATTTAACAAATCAATAATAATAAATTAATTGAAGTAAAATTAATAGTGCATTTTTAAAAAAATGCTGTAATGTTACTTAATATTTAAAGTTATTTAATTTTTAAACTGCAACACTTAAGTAAATTTTATTTATGTTTATTAATGTTTTATAAATTAAATTATGTCTTTTTTTTAAAAAAAATATTATTTTCTCAGAAACTAAATACAGTATACTGTACTGTAATATTTAAAAAAATCACATAAAAATGCGCAAATAATTTTGATATGTTTACCAACAAAAATAACCACTAACTCAAGCTCAACTTCAAACATTAAATTAAATTTATAATTATAATTATAAAACTCAAAAAAAGTTATTTCATTAATAATATACTTTAGCATCCACTCCCTCATAAATAATTAATTACTATAATAATATAAGCTCATGTAGTAGCACGAAATAACGAGCTTTCTGCTCACATGTAAGCTAATTTAATGATTCTTAATTTCACTTTCCAAGTATCATTTTTCAAGCACAATCATAATTAGCTAAGATATGTTTACGATTGAAGTCGTAACGCACCACCGAATTACCTTTAAATTTCATCTTCATTAAATAAAAATTAATATCCAAAAAAAAAAAAAAAAAAAAGAGGAAAAGGAAAAAGAAAATTTTTATTTCTCAAGCTATTAAAATTAAAAAGCCGGTGTTTCATTTCCAAAAAACATAATACGAGATGTAAGAGTGACATTATCGGCTTGATTCGAGAGTGCTACCACACACGTGCATGTGAAGGGAGGAACAGGAAGTGTCTGTCTGGCACATTACTTTTACCCGTACAATGCATCACACATGACGTTAATGCATACTCTAGATCCTCCGACTTTTCTATCTCTCTCACACACAGCGAGTCACACGTGTACTTGAACCACTTATCAAGGTTTGCATAATCCTCTTACAGGCGTCAAAGCTTGGTCCACGTATAACCTCCTCCTCCTCCTTCACTTTCCCATAACTTAAGAATGAAATTGAGAATTCACCCTCCTGCCAACACACCCTTCTCCGGCCCGACCTTATACTTGCAGATCAGTGGCAAGTGAAAGGCCAAAATGGACAAGTAATAATCAAGATAAAAGTTAAACCTCCGGAAAGTGGAAGGAAGATAAAACGGAAAATTATATATTAAAAAAATACTTCCGGAAGGTTTTCATGTAAAGTAGGATATTATGCATTGAGCATGAGTTATCTCTCAAATAAATGCAAAAAAAAAGACTTGCAATTCAAAAATAAAAAAAATTTCTTTTTTCGTTTAAATATAAATACGCAATAAGATATGTCAACTTAATGCAAAATTGACATAAATAAATTACGTGTAGATTTCGTGGCCTCTGGAGGTTGTAGTTTTGGTGGACGCATTGTTAAGTGTAGAAACCTATACCGTAGCAGAAAATGTTTCTCAAATAATGTACTAGTCTGTAACCTGGGATAAATTAAATTTTTTCTGTTCTTCTTAAAGCATGAATTTTGGTCAAATGCGTTAAATTAAGTATTTTTGCTTTGAATTTATTAAAAACCAAAGAATATTGTTATTACACGTCCCTCAACTTTTGTTATTAGATTTTCAATTACATCCATACCGTGCTTTAAATCTTAGATCTTAAATCTTTTTTTCAAAAAACAGAATTCAGAGTAAATAATAGTTTATTTAAGGTTACCATGTAAAGTATAATTATATCGATAATCCATTAGTAGGCCTACACTACCATTTTTTAGCATTAAGATTCCATTTTTCACTCTTAAATTAATAAGGGTAAAAAAAACTACAAAAGAATAAATTACAGAAAAATAGCAAATTCGAAAAAGCCCACATTAAAGTTTATAAAATGTTTTCTATAAACAACAACAAAGTATTTCTTATTAAAAGAAAAGCAGCGGACAAAGTACTGCAGTGAGTACAATACCCAGCACATTATAACGATCTTCCAAAATACTGTTAAGACTAATCTCATTCGCTTAATCAAGGCAAAAACAAATATTCCGGACCAAGACAAATTTTTAAGGCAATTTGATTTTAATATTTGCCTTTGCCTGTCTGATGAATTGGCTATGAATTAGCGTTTATCTTTTGCTCAAATCTTCTAACGAGTGAGATTTAATAAATATTAAAAGTGCCATTTAATCAGAAATGACGAGTAGATTAATAGAATTGAAACAAATAATAATGTGGCGCAAAAAGTAAAAGGATTAGCAAAAACAATTTATTCAATCACCTCTCAATCAATTTATCTTTTTACATTCACAAAATTATAATTGTCAAATTTTTGATTTAATATCGACTCTAATAATAAGTGAATGTACCTTCTGTAAGTTTGTAGCCTACCGCAAATCTCAATTCGTTCGTAAAATTTTTTATGGCTGTATTTTTATTATGGACAAATTTTTTTTTTTTAATTTTTTTTTTTTGTTTTGAGGACAATAATCGAGGTTTCCGTCGAATTTCGTAGTCATGTGTTAAAATTCGATATTGTCTCCCAAAACTTCGTCAAGGTTTTTCGCGCAACTTTTCTCCTTATTTCTCAATTTCTGAATAATAAGTCAAAATTAAAAGTCAAATTCTTTACCAATTTGACATTAATTTATTGGACGCTGTAATATTAATATTACATTTCTTTCACCGTATCTACAACTCTCGTTCATCCAGCTTTAACACTCAATAATTATTTTTCACGTCGTTTTATTTCCATAAAACTCATTTAAAAAAAAATATATTAATACACTGTATACTCTCTTATAATCTTATTCTCGTAAAATTAAAAATACGAGCCAGCATTATTCCGTCTTTCGGAGGTAACGTTGTAATAAAATTGTTGGACGCGCCATGACGTCACCACATCAAAAGCACAATGTACACGCGTGTTTACGAAAATTCCGTCGGCATTCGTTTCTAAAAGATATTATTTAATTGCTTCATTTGTATTTTCCCACCCACTCACCTACCACCCCCTCCGTCACATTTAAATAAAACACAGACACTTTCTCTCTCACACACACACACACACACCTTCCTCTTCCTACGAAATAATAACAGCCAAATTTAATTGTATTCTTAAAAATAAAAAATAAAAAAAAGAAAGTGAAAATGTGTCTCTACAGGTGAAGAAAAGTGAGGGTGATGAGAAGGAAGAAGGAGGTAAAAGTGCTTACGTCGACTAAACTTGCACACATCATTAGAATACGAAAGTTTACTTTGTTTTTCTAAAAAAAATAATAATAATAATAATAAATACTGTAAAAAGTAATTCCCAAAGATGTTAAAAAAAAAAAATTAAGAGGGTAAAGAAATGAAAGAGAGAATGAAAATGATTGGGCAATGCGCTGATATAATGAAGTGTGTTCCCGAGTCAAATGAATAGAAATGAAGTTCAAGTAGGTGCTTAATGTTCAAACGACTTGAACGATTCAAGAAAATAAAAAGAAGAAGAAAAAAAATACTTAACGCCAAGTTTTTAAATTCCCCAACTGTACGAGCCGATCACAGCTCATGCGTCATAAATTAATTTTAAACACGCAAAAAATGATATAATTAAGAAGAAACCAGCATTGAACTGCCGCGACGCACTTTTATATAACTGCCTAAAAGGAATTTCTCGTTTAATGATACAGTGCAATTTCAATATTCGTCCCATCCAATATTCGTCATTTTCGATATTCGTAATGTTTTTTCTTGTCCGATCTTCGTCGCAGATTCAATATTCGTTACACTTCTGACGCCACTTTCAGTCTGCTGATCGTCATTATTAGCGTGAATGTGAAAAATTTTGGCTTAAAAAAAAAATTGGATAAATTCTTTAAAGAAAACGAGTGCTAATGACTCGGCTGAAAATGATGATAAATCATCGGAACATCGAGACAAGTAAATATATGACAATAGCAATATTAAGAGATTAATATGCTATTAATAAGCAATTCAAATGAATTTGCATTGATTTCTGTGTCAACTTGTTTTTACTTAAAGCCTTAAAAGTACACAGAAAATTCAGGACTGGTAACGCATTAAACAGCTTTTAATGCAGTTCTAGGGGAAAAAAATTCATCGATATTCGTCAGTTTCTCTGGAGCGAATTAATAACGAATATTGGAATTGCACTGCACTGTATTGAAAAATCTTCCTGGGAAGAGCGGAAAGTTTACTCATTGTAAAGCTTGTGCTAAAAATATAAAAAAATACAGTACTGTATGTACAGTATATAAATTCGTTAAAGTAAAGCGCAGGCATGGCTAGAAGCATAGTTTCAAATAAAATTTTATAATTAAATAGCACTTTTTTAAAAAAACAAAAATATACAGATATTAAAATATTTTTTTTAAAAAAAATATTAAGTCAGCAAAAATGCATAGTTATACAGTGTATGACGTCATTCTTTGAAAATTTCCTTAAAACAAACATAATGTAATTATTTTCCAGATAGAAATTCAAAATTTGTTTTTAAACCAAAATCGTTATTTTTTTTTTAAAAAAACCCTTTAAACTGCTAAAATAATTCGTTGTTCTTAGAATTTCATTATCATAATAACCACTAACTTCACTAAGGTTATTGAAGTCTTTTCTAATGAGAAAAAAAAAAAAAAGTGTAACATAACGTTAAACGGTAACGATCCATCCATTGGCATTCACATTTCGCTGGCATTTACTCGGTCAAGTCCGCCATCTAATCAAAAGTGGAACGTAATACTTTTTACCACGCTTCTTGCTTTCCAAAATGTGTACTTTTTTTACACAAACTTTGAATTAAGTCATTATGCGAAAAATTGAAGCGACTTGAGCTTCGCAGCGCCATCTAGGCGTTAAATTGGAAACTAATCGCTCGATAATTTATTTCTTTATTTTCCCAACGAATGCAAAATAAAAGTAAACGAAGAAAAAGAAAAAAAAAATAACAACTCAAAAATATATTTCTAAATATAAATAATGAGACAATGAAAAAGAGCAATCATCACCAATATTTGGCTTCCACGTAAAAAAAATAAATAAATAAAAAAAAAACAATATCAACATGTAGCGCCCTCTAAGCTAAGTGAAAGCTCTTCCAAGTGAAACGTCTCATGAACTGTACGGTCACACTCGACTTCGCACCTGGTGAATCGACACGAGAGCTAATTAAAAATCCTATTTCCTCCTCACATCTTACCCACTCTCAATCCCTCTCTCGTGTGTGCAACAACCACAACACTCCCTCGCTGACGTCATCAATGGGCTTCGCGTGTCAAACCGGACCCCACCCCTCATTTCCATTCCAAAATCAAATTTAACGCACTCTTTCCTCAAACATAAATAAATATTTCAAAAACACAGTTGTATCGATAGTAAGTAATCGATAAAACAAAAATTCAGACTGAAAACAATGTAATTACGTCCCAAGATTTGCCGGGATGACCATTACATTTTAACGTTATACAGAAGTTTTACTGTAAATTTCTATTTGTTTAAAAAAATTAAATTTATCTACGTAAAAATAATAAAAATTGAAGAAAAAAAAATAGTTCATATCGAAATAACATGTTTTTTTTGTACAATGACATTGACCAAAAAAAAAAATTAATTAAATTTTAACTATGGGAGATTTTTTTTTTCTAGTTAAAAACGTATTATTTGTTAACAAATTTCCAACTCCACCCACTTCTATCTTATTACGTCTCCGCGTGCACTCTCGCTCTTTCCCAACTTTTACAAATAAAAACACAGAAATCGGTAAAGGGAAGGGGAAAAAAAAAAAAATTGTGAAAATGTTTGAATACAATGTAGCGAAACAAATTTACTTTTAAAGACAGTGAATACTTTTTCTTTCTTCACTTTTTAAGTTAAGAATAAAAAAAATAAAAGGAGCGAATAAGATGGAGAAATAAAAAGATAAAAAGAAAACAATTTCCACGTTATAAAAAAAATACACCTTTATTTTTTTTTTTTCTTATTTAAGAAAAATACTAAAAAAAAAAAATTGAAAATTACTTGGAAAAGGTGAAAATTATTCCCCTTTGACTAGACAATGAATTGTGGGAATTAGCATTTGCTTGCGAATTCGTATTTGTATATATTAGAGTCTAGTAAAGACATTAGCAGTGCTACTCAAAGAAACAAATAAAAAGTAAATTCCATTCCTTTCCCTAGCACCTCTTTACATTTGCCAACCCTCTCTCCCATCATAATATCATGTAACCCCACCGATTCTTCAAATCAAAAAGCAACCGGAACTAAAACTCCAGCTCTTTTAACACTAAATAACTCGCCAATTATTGCGAAAAAACAGTTTGAGTAAAAAGCGCCCTTAAATAATTTTTCAAAACATAATTTTGGGTTTAGATATTCCCTCGTTAACCACGGTTCGATTACAATTCGTCGTACACCGAACAAAAGACAAGGGGTGTGCGGATCAGATGAGAATAATAACGTTGAGCAGTGTGTGAGAAAGACAATTCCAAAACTTTCACAAACAAAAAAAAATTATTTTTTTCTCTAATTATAAATTAGTGTATTGTTTCACTTTAAAAAAAATTCGAACTTATTTTAAAAAAAAATAATATACATGTACTGTACTTATTTGCTTATTTTGCGAATTTTACAAATTTTTTATTCCTTTATTTATGTACAGTGTATTAAGGATAATTTGATTATACTGTATGTATTTTTCGGTATCCCTTATATTACTTGTATATTAACACAGAATTCCCCCATTACATGTACTTTTTTTACTCTAATTTACTTTTACACGTACTTTTCAGGAACGTATCCCCAGTGTAAAAACAGTATTAGATGTAATTCGCTCGCAGTCGCATGGACTAGTGTACCGGAACTTTATCGAATTTCAATTAATACACGTATTTGTAAAAAATTGTACACGTATAAAAAAAATAGAACAAGCTTAGGTACCAAAAAAAAAATGCTATCCCACATTATTTCTCAAGCTTAATTTTCAAAATAAAACTCTCGCGTAAATCGAAAGACTAATCGTCCTTAAGAAACCAGAGTCATACACGTATCTGAAAAAAATTAAATTTTTTTTTTAAGAAAAAAAAAAAAAGGTCAGATTCAAATTTTTTCCAATGAACTTGGCTAAAAACCTTCATCAGATTTCTGGCGCCAATAATTATCCAGTTTCACCAACAAAAAAAACACACACACAACAAGTGTCTTATGGCCTCTCCTTAAATCTAAAGTGGTTAATTTACATAATTTTCTCTTAGCATAATTTATAATATAGCTTTATAAATAATCTCAAATTCCTCCACCAAAATTTATAATACGCTTTAACCGCTCACTCGTTTAATTCTAATTTATCGAAACGAAAACGGAAACCTATCTTTTTGATTTACACGTGGAGAAAGCGAAAGTTCTGAAAAGCCAAGCACGCATTTTCTTCTTAATGAGAGTAAATAGTCGAATGATTTACAATCCACCAACTCCTTCCTGTCAATGCTAATCCACGCATCCCAACAACTAACTAGCTAAATATGGAAGGGGAATAAATCGATCGCTAAGCAGCCAAAAAAAAAATTATATTCCGACCTTACCGCAACAATTTATCAACGCCGTCTGGTGGGCCTTTCTTCCTCATCTTCTCACTTCATTTTTTCCTTATTCAAAAAAAAAAAAAAAAAAAAAAAAATGACCTGAATTTTAAATGCTCCATATTAATAACTCGCAATCGCCTCTTTCAAAACATTTATCCTCATCAACGTTGCATCTTTTATCGCCAACCCAGCTCAACTTCCGATCTCTCGCAACGAGTAAATAAATAAATATTAAAAAAAAGAAAGAAGGAAAAATAAAAAGTGGGGGCCTGGGAGGTGAAAGGTGAGTGTATGATGTAATCTATCACTATAACGTGGTCATCAATAACAATAAATATCTCTTGGTATTACACGAAACGCATAAATCAAAGCCCGGTTTAATTTTCAAGAAGAAGAAGACGAAAAAAAAAAAAAAAAACCCAGCTTCGGATTTCATCTCCATTGTTAATGTTAGTTAATGGCATTACAAGGAACGCTCGCTCACCACTTTCCATCTCGATTTACATATATTCCACAATGCTTAAAATGACAAATAAATAAATTACAGTACCGCTTTTTTTTTTACTTTACCACTCTTTCTATTGTTAAATCCGAGCACGTTTTCATTCGTGTCTTCTGTAATCAGTAACAGGAAATCTTTTCTAGACAGTACTGTTGCATCAGGGTCGCTCGAAATAGCATCCGACTTAAAGGTCTCTACCATCCGACCTATGGTACATTACATAACCTCCGGGATGATCCGCATATTTCACGGTCAACGCCATGCATTCACGATCACATTGTTTCGATTATTAGGCTATAAAGTTTGCTAGTTGTCATCGGTAAATTACCTTTTCAAGCGTTGATTAATATAATGTTTTTGCTCTCTTTCATTGCTTCTCTACGCTGCAGGATGATGATGGCTTGGTTATCAAAAAATATAGTAATTACTTAAGGGCAAGAGAACGTGACACTTGATCTCAGAAACGGTCTTTACTTTTCAATGTCTTAAATGAATGCGGAAACTGTAGGCTGCATACGAGGGTTATCCAACAAAAAGGTGGATGCGATTTTTCTAATTTTTTTTTCGGGCTTTTGTTGATAAATATGTAAGCTATTTTTCTATGTACACCTAATACTGTTTTTACACGGGGGATACGTTTCCGAAAAATACGTGTAAAAAAAAAATTCGTGTAAAAAAAGTAATGGGGAAATTCTATGACATTATATAAGGGCTCCCGAAAAATGCATAAAGTATTATCAAATTATAATTAATACATAAATAAAGGTATGAAAAATTTAAAAAATTCCCAAAATAAACAAAAAATATTTTTGAAATAGATTAAAAAACCGTGTTATTTCAAACTTTCTCGTGTAAAAAGATAACTTAATTTAATTTTGAAATCGTGTTACAGTATTTCAAATTCGTGTAAAAAAAATCCACGTAAAAAGGTATTAGGTGTATTTGCCTTTTCGTTTTATGCAGGTTTTGAGCCGTATGACTAGGTTTTTGATGCCCTCTGTAGTGAAATTTTTGCCGTTTCCTACTTCCAGCGCATGCCGTCTATTTTCATCTCCATAACATTAATTTCTATTGAAAAATTGTGTATTCTTAATTTGTGGATAAGCCTCGTATTAGATTTGTTACTTAATCCTCCTTGTTGAAAATAAGGTTAAAAATTAAAAAAAATACTTAATTTAAGTCTTGAGCAATTTTAATCTCGTTTAATAAAATTCTTTTGTTACCGTCTAAGCTAAATATAGATTTAGAATTACGGGCCATGGCGACGAAATATTATACGTCAAACAAAACAAAAATTGAGGTTTATCCCCCTACATGTATTATGTTTTGCATGATTCGACTGTCTAAACTTGAAAAATGACCAAACTCATTCTCAACCTACAAAATTTAACAAAAATAAGCAATTCATCATAGAAAAAAATGATTTACTGTTTCATACTTTTATTCTTCATACAAATTGAAATTTTTTAAAAAATACTTTTATCGCAAATTTTACTAAAATTTTTTTAAAAATAAGCTCACTATTAAAAAAAAAAAAAAAAGAAACAGGAGGGGGGAGAGTTGGCGAAACGAAAGGGGGGTAGTAAATAAATCTGCGAGGAGATATTCGTGAGGAAAATAAAATCAATGTAAAAGCGTGTAAAAAAGTGAAAGAAATAAATCTAGTAAATGGGTCCTGCTGCGAACCGAGACTGGTGACGCCTGCAGCCAACCAACGAGTCCTAACCAACAGCACAAAACAAGACCATTTGCATTCAACTTGAGCCAAGCGCGATCTAACGGCGGGTGAAGCCAAAAGATCGAATTACAAATTCTTTTCGATGTCGACTACAAAACACAAAATTTATGATAAGTACGTGCGTTTGGAAGCGCGAAAACTCGGCGTGCGCGCACCAACCACCCTACGCATTCTGCGCCTAAACTAAAACTGAGTCTTCGTTAGATGACGTTAGTTTTGAAACATGAATAAATCAGTTAAATTTTAATGAAAATAAATTATTTTTTTAAAATTTATATTAATTAACACCTCCCATTTAATAAAAAAAAACAATATTTAGAATATGACCTCTACAATTGAGTCAGTACGTGTAAACGTGCTCACGCGCTCATTTTGACGGCTAAAGTTTTTGCGGACATCCAGCCTGCACCTACCGACAAAATCTCGGCATGTGCCGGCATCTATCATAGGATTAAATGAAATTTTCTTGAGCGCATTAACACTTGCCGACTCAGTTGTAGAGGGCACATTCTAAATTTTATTTTTTTATTATTAAATGAAAAGCTGTTAATTAATGTAAATTTTAAAAAATAATTCATTTTCATTAAAATTCGACTGATTTATTCATCTTTCAAAACTAACGTCATCCAACGAACACCCTA
>JAQGAY010000453.1:0-27201 GCA_034698085.1 Polydesmus angustus | reverse complement strand
AGGAAAAACAGATATGTCGTCCATCAAAACTCTTTCGCAACTCAAGTAGCTGAGCAACCGCTGTATCGATATTATCGACAGAAACTATCGATACTAAGTCATTGAAATGCCACTGGAAATGATTTCTATCATTAGGATAAACGGTGTATCACGAAATTCTCAGTACAACGAAATTTTTGATTACTCAAAATAACGAAACATCATGTTCAGTACACAGCAAAAACCAAAAAAAAAAAAAAAAAAAAAAATTCTACTTTTATTATAATTCGCTTGTTCAGCTACTCCGAGATGATCCGGTTACCTAGGCGGTTGTGTGGCAGAAGGATGGAGGAGGAGAAGGAGGAAGTAGCAGCGTGATTTCCTGCTGCCAATTGATGGCCGCTGAAGAGACCACCGGTGTACAGTTGTCTAGGGAAGCATCCACTCGATAAGCATGCAAAATCGCTGCTTCCAACTGCATTTTTCATTGCCCAACGCTTAATTCACTTGCAATGGGGATTTGAAATGGCAGGAAATGATAGGATGTGCTACCGAGGAGAATTGACAATTTACGCGCGTCTAGGGTCGCGCTCACCTTTTATTATTTATCTTCGTAGTAAGATTTTTTTTATTTTTTGCGGTGGAGAATGGAGGAAAATGAATGTTAACGAGTTAAATCGCTGAGAGATTTGCGTGTGTGGGGGAGAAAAAAAAAAGATGTCGGGGAATTTATCTACGGTTTATTATAATGTTTGGTCACGTTGTCTTTGTCATCATCGACATCGTATTTGCAAAGGTAAGAAAATACTTTGGGTTACATTAATGTGCAGAAATTCCCTTGTTAAAATTGTCAAGCGCGAATAAAATATTATGTTGTGAAATAGCGTATACAAAATTACTTCATCGTAAAAACATTCAATTTTTTGCAAAAGAAATTACAAAAAATGGCGCTAAATTAAATTTCTATAGAAAGATAATTTGCAGATAGCGTTAAAAGCATTAAATAAAAAAGTGAGAGGTAAATAATTTGATATTGTGAGCCCAAAAAAATGATGTTTAACTGCTTACAAATTGCGTAAAAACATTTTTGCAAGTTATTATTTTACCATAAAAAAGTATTCATTTGTGACTAAGAAATGGCGCTAAATTTATACAGCATGGTATTACTTAATTTTATTTAAGAAATTAAATTTGCATAGAAATTTACATTGAATGCATTATAAATGTAAAATGAAAAGGTTAATTTGATATTCCGAAAATGAATCTCATTTTCACATTACATTTTCTTGTAAGTTTTTATAGGGTCAAAATATAAAGATATATTCAAGCATACTTTTTTTTGTGTTCTTTAATACTAATGTTAATCATGCTAAAACTTACAGAGTTAATTTATTTTATACTTATTTTATGCAAATTGAAGAGGAGAAAATTTTATTTTTATTTTTAAAACTTACTGAAAAATCGTTCTAGCGTTGTTGTTTTTTTCAAATCGCGAACAAATTATATTTTGTCAGTTTGCGTTATAATTATTCATGAACATTTTTTAAAAAAAGAGGGAGAGGAATTTTAATGAAAATTTCCAGCGTTTAATTACTTGTAGTAAGAAGTCGGTATTGGAATTAATTGCATATTTTGTCATTTAGGAATGCAATTTAAAGTTGATAGTCAGTTCTAAAATGCTGTTGTAAGTTGCAAGTAATTAAAAACATCCTGGATAATAATGATAATCAGTAAACAATACGGTACATTTTAATTATAAAATTAATTAAGAAACTAATATTTAAATTTTAATTTAATTATTATGAAAAATTAGATGAATATACATGTACTGTAACTGACTATTAATGTTATCTGATTCAGTTCAAAAGTGATTACCGGTAATTGAAATTAAAATTCAAAAAAAAAAATTTATTATCCGTTTGCAGTTCAATTCTCAAAGCAGGAATTTGTTTATTTTGGATTTTAGTACATGTAATTTATTACAGTAATTGAATTGATTTTAAGTGGTTCGAAAAGATTATTTGGAACTTAATTGCAAAAACATTTTTAGATAATTGTTAGACTTTGTGATGAAATGAAGAATGGAAATTAGCACGTAATTTTGTATTGATTTTTTAAAAAATTGAAGAAAACACGTAAAATGTGCACAACATTGAGTTCGAAAATAGAGATAAATTAAGTTATCGTTATTTCATTATATTGTATTTCTGATAATCGAGAAACCTTTTGCATAATACAGTAGTTGTGTAATAAAAATAATTAATAGTAAATTAATAATTGAATTATTTGTACCGAAATCTGAATTTAGTTTTAAGAACAGAATCAATTTAATTTTTATTCGTAATTTGCTTGATTATATTATCTTAATTATTATTTTCTTTCATTATCTAATGAGAACTAGAGTACCGGTACAGTGTAATTAATATTGAATGAAGAGTTTGGCGATTGGTCATCGCCGAACACGCCCACTTAAGCAAAGTAAGCGGAGAGTGGGCGTCGCTTAAGTCATGACTCACCTGTTCGTTTTTGCACCTACTTCCCCGCCAGAAAGTCAACTACTGTACTTGTATATTGATGAGAACAGGTGAATGCTTTTGTTTTTTTAATCGCCTCGATGCATCTATAAGGAAAACAAGCTCTTCATTCATACTTTGTAACATGTAAGTGCAAATATATGGTGACCAATATTTTTGCGCACGAATAACAAATCGAAAAGTGAGAGTCAAATTTTAATATTGAAAAATAATGAATTGATTTTTTTGCATCATGAAAAGTATGTGCGTTAGGTGAATGATAGAAAATGGCGGATCAATCGTCCCCTTCGATTCGATGCGCAAACCGTCGACATCAATTCCGGCTATCTATTCATTTTATTTTTGCATTTAGATTTTTATTTAATTACGTGTATCTGCAATAGCGAGTGTTGGGTGATATTGATAACGAGGGAATATTGTTGTAGATTACCTGTTGCTATGAGATGTTAGGATTTTTTTTTTGCTTCAAAATATTGATGTCGATTACGTACTGTACAGTATTTACGCGTTATAATATTATGAAATGATCGTAGTCACGGGGCAACAACAACTTCTTTGTAAAATTCATTTAATCAGATGAGAGGAAAAATATTTGCTGTCTAAAAATGCAAACAACTGCAAGTTATCAATGTTTACCAAACTTGAGTGAACGCGGTGAGTCATTTGCGATAAAACTGTTTGACATTTTCCAATCTCTCTTTTTTTTAATCTACTATAAGTTTCAGAATAATAAAAGTTGGTTTATTTAGCTTTATGGCAATGTTTGCGACTGGTAAGCTGGAAAGCTTGCAAAGATTATAAAACTTTGTTGAAGTTTGTTTACTTTTTATAACCCTTCACTTTATAACTACCAGCACGATTATTTTTACACTTTTAATTTTGGACTGTTAATTGCTGTAGGCCTACTGAATTTCTTATTTTCATTTGATAAAAAAACTTTTAATTAATTTTTTTTTATTTCTAGATTACGCGATGGAAGATGGCAGCTGTGTGGTTACGGTACAAGAGGTAGCTGACGTTCTCTATGCTAAACACGCAATAATTACCGGTCGGTATTATTACCATTTTTAAAGATAATTACGTTCAATTGTGATATTTATTGTATAATATTATGTAGGTGGTAAAGCAAAGGATGGATGTCCGCTTATTACATTTCCAGATAATTGCACATTTTGTGATTTGTTAGATGAAAATTATCGGAAACTGATGATTTTTTTGACTAGTGTTCCTTCGTAAGTTCCAAAAAAAAATTTAGTACAAGTAATTGCTTTAACCGCAATTTTTATGTGGCTTTTATGTATTGTACATACATTTTTAAGCATTTTGTTTATTTTTGTTTGTGATTTTTAATTCATTGTTTTTTTTTTTGTTTTATGTTGTGCATGGCTTTGCGTGTGGTTTGCCTAAATGACTTGACATTTTTGGTGAAAAAGGTTTCAATCACGTCCTCCCATTAAATGTGTGAATTCTAGGCTGCTGGAAGCTGATTTGGGTTTTGTGTTGATCGTGGATCGAAGAAATGATACGTGGAACGCGGTTAAAACGGTCTTATTTAAAATAGGCGTAAGTTTATAGCTTTTTGACAATTATCACGCATAGGCTAATAACCATATTTATTTAAAATTTGATTTAAATTTAAGAAAGTTTTTGTTAAAATAAACTTAGAAAAAAATGAACATTATGTATGAAAAGAATTTTTCTCTTTTAAAATTACTGATTAAATTTATTATCTTACAGAGCTATTTTCCCGGGTTGGTACAAGCAGTATACGTATTAAGACCGGCGAGCTTTCTCCAAAAAGCAATTTCTGAAGTTCGTAACAAATTATTTCGAGAAGATTTCAAGTTCAAATTAGTAGTGTGTAATTCAGTGGACGAATTACACGCTTACGTAGACGCCAGTGAACTTACTAAAGAATTAAATGGGTGCATTGATTACGATCACGACGAATGGATCGAGCAAAGAACAGTAAGCATGATTGTTATTTACACTGAAAATGCATTATTTATGTAATTAAAATATTGTGTTTTTTAGGCGGTTGAAAAGTTTTCGAAGCAGTGTCGTGATGTATCTCAGAATCTTTGGCAGTTTACAAACCGATTGAAAGAGACTGAGCTTCCGAACGACGTAGAATCAACGAAGGAACTTTTACGGGTTTTGAAAAAAGAATCTGAAGATTTAAAATTAAATGTACGAAATATAACTGATCAGGGTGAAGCCTTGTTAAAAATGCTTCGGCATCCTTGCACTAAATCGACGACAGCGGTTACTAGTTGTACATCGTCATCCGATACCTGCCCTGAAAGTAAATTAATTAATGTTACTACTGTTGAAAGGTGAAATTTGAATGTTACGTGCGCATCTTACATTAATTAGTAATTTAATTTTTGGTTTTAAGGTTATTAGTTCAGTTAGATGAGACGGAACAAGGTTTTGACAACTTTTGGCGAGGGCGTGAAGACAAGTTTCATCAATGTTTAGAATTAAGAAGATTCGAACATAAATTCAGAGAAATTCAAACTAATTTAGATCAAAATTTAAAATTACTAAACGAGATGACTGAGGTTGGAGATTCCGTGGTTCGTGTGGATGTGTTACTAACGGAGGCTAATCAATTTGTTGAAGATACATCGGTATTAATTGAACCAAATTAGTTTTTATTCATAATTTTAATTACATTTTTTTTTGTTGGGTTTCCATAGGAAGATTTGGAGAACGCTAAACAGTTAAAAAGGATTGGAGAACAACTTATCGATAGCAAACATTACGCAATCGATTCTATTCAACCAAAATGTGTGGAGCTTCAGCGATTTTGTGATGATTTCAGTTTGAGGTTGCAAAGGAGGTTGGATTCTCTATGGAAATATCGAGATCTGCAAGAACGTGTGGAACGAGCCAATAGGTGGTGCACGAGAGGTGTTGATCTACTGGCTGGACAACAATTAGAAAGATGTACGTCACCCGAATTTGCGCGTTCGGCCTTGGAAGAGGTGGATACTTTCTTAAAATCATCTTCGGAATTTAAACTGGATAATCCACGTGAATTTCGGAACTTTTTTAAAGATATGATCACTCCGGAAACTACCGCTCTGGTGCAGCAAGTAAGCTCGTTGTTTGCTAGACTTTTTTTTTAGTTTTCTAATTTAAAAATAAATATTATACATTCTAGGTTTTGAAACGAATCGATGATGTGCAAACTATGTGCGAAAAGAAAAAAGCTAGTCTACAAAAATTAGCCGAAAAGCCTTCACGTCCAGTGCAACCGGTAGTTCCTGAACCGGCTGTTCCTTTGACAAATGGCCTGACGGGAGGCGGCGATTTTCTCAGAAATGGGAACACGTTATCACCAAATGCTGAATCAGGTGTAGCTAATCAAAGCAATGGCAGCTGGATCTCATCTCCTAGTAGCCTCGAATGGACTGATGATCCGTTTGATTGTGAAAATGGCCAAGTTCCAAAGAAGTGCACTCGTAAAACCCGGACCTTACCTAAGGTTTTCAAAAAATCAAACAGCATTTTAAAATAGTTTTATTTTTTTCTTATTTATATATATTATTTTTTTTGTTAAATATTTGTTAATTTTTTATTTATGCATTTAACTTTAAAAGTTAATTATTTATTCAAGACTCAAGAAATTTATTAACAAATTTTAAATTGAAATTTATTCTGATTTCTTTTCATTTTCTTCACTCTACATTTTACTAATACTTAGTAATAATCATGTTCGTAATCTTAATTTTGCACGTTTTTTTTATCATTTTATGCACGTTGTCGATCCATTTAATATACATTCTATTCTACCGTATTAATATATTAAGTTACATGAATGTAGTAAACGCATCGTTTCTAACGTTTTGAGATTTAATTTTTAGAGAACTTTGCGTTTTCCATTTTTATCCAAACTTTTACACAAGCTTTTATTTACTTTTTAAAAGATACCATATTTTTATTATTACTATTTATTGCTGGTCGATTTTATTATTCTAGACCAATAGTCGTTTCCCCTCCGATCAATCTAGTTTAAAAAGATGCATGGTGAAACAAGTGTTTTGTTTTTTGAACGCGTGTTGAACGGCGATTGTTATGATATTTATCAAATTTGAATTTTAATATTGCTGTGCGAACTTATTATTGTCGTTAATCAGCATTTTGCGACCTCAACTTTGTTGTTTAATTTTTTTAGATTCGTAGAGTTATTTTGTTTAAACATTATTCGCATGAAAATATTAAATGAATGCTATTTGAAGTTTAAAAATTTGAAAATCGATTTTTTAATAAGGTGCGTGTACTTTATTTAATCAGAGTTTTTCAAAGGAAGTTAAGAAGCGCGCAAGATGTGATTATTTCTATAGCGATTCTGTGCGTTATATCGTTTAGCTGCGCCATTGTAAAACATGATTTTTTTTAGCAAAATCTATATAGGTACACATTTCCAAATTACACAGTCATGGAATTGCAATTTCTTAAATTTTACTTAATGATCTACTTATTAAGCTGACATTGTTTTCTTTAGATGAGAGTGGTAATTAAGGAGCCAGAATTTTCAAGCGATACAGTTGATTATGAAACACTTCTTAGCAAACAAAAGTAGAGAATTCAGCTTATTTTCTTTTTGGATTATTGATTTTTTTATTTTATTTTTAGGCACGTTACGAGAGAGCTTCTGGAAACGGAAAGAATTTATGTAGCAGAATTGAACAGCGTAATAAAAGTAATTTGAATTTTTTGTTGACATCTTTTTGGATTCCTCAGAAGTGCATGTAAAAAGCAAATTATTTTGGCATAGGGATACAAATTGGAAATGAAAAATTCTACGCGCAGGGGTTCTATTCCAGATCATATTGCCGGTAAAGAGGACATATTATTTGGAAATATGGAAGAAATTCATCAATTTCACCGAGAGTATTTATTTTATTTATTATAAAAAAAAGTCTGCTGTTATTCTCATTTTTTTAAAATATTTTATTTAAGGATTTTTTTGAAAGATCTAGAAAATTGTATAAATACACCAGAATTAATTGGCTTGTGTTTTATACAAAGAGTAAGAAGTTTTATATATTTTCTGATTCTATTGTAAAAGTTTAAATTATTGATATTTTAGAAGGAAGCTTTACATAATCTCTACACTATATATTGTCAAAATAAACCAAAATCTGAAGCATTAAGAATGGATGGTGGCGATACTTTACCATTTTTTAAAGTAAATAAATTTTAAGAATTATTCTTTTCAAAGTTATGAAAAATTACTGTGGTATAGAAGGCAATATTTTAAAAATCATCCATTAATTACATGCGTTTATAAAGTAATGGCAATTGTTTATAGGAGTGTCAAAAAAAGTTGGGGCACAAATTACCTTTAAGTGCTTATCTCCTAACTCCTGTTCAACGTATCACTAAATATCAGTTATTATTAAAGGTATATTTTAAAGAAAATTTCAATTTTATTGTTTTATTAATGATATGATTTATATAGGATTTGTTAAAATATTCAAAGGATGGTCGAGGGAAAATGGAACTTCAAGAAGCTGTCGACTGTATGTTGAACGTCCTGAAATATGTAAATGATAGCATGCATCAAGTAGCTATTACTGGCTTTACTGTAATTTTTAAGTGATATTTAATGGAAAACGTAATACTAATTTTGATTTAAACCGTTATTGTAGGGATTCTTAAACGATTTGGGACGCTTATTAATGCAAGGCTCATTCAGCGTTTGGAGCGACTCGAAATCTGATCGATTAAGAGATTTGCGTTTAAAACCTATGCAACGGCACTTGTTTCTTTACGAAAAAGCAGTTTTATTTTGTAAGAAAACTGGGAAAACTGATGATCAAGTGACGTACGTCTTTAAGCATTGCTTAAAGGTTATACTCATTACCTGAAATTTCGTGTCAATTATTGAAATGTTCTGATGATTGTTAATTATTTCAACGCACGCAGACGTCTCAAATTGGTTTGACTGAAAGTGTTAAAGGTTCGAAAGGCGAAGAAAGCCGAAAGTTTGAGCTTTGGACACCTGGTAGAAAAGAAGTATACATAATTCAAGCACCGTCCGCCGAGAGTAAAGAAGAATGGGTGAAGGAAATTAAAGGCGTTCTTATGAAACAGTTTGCTTATCTGAAAGGAGAAAATATTAAACAACATTCGTCAAAGTTTAGAAAAGTTTCTTCTTTGAACGGAGCTAAACCAATTCAAGAAGATGAAATTCCATTTACACATAGGTATTTATATAATAATTATTACAGTTTTTACAATTTCTGCGAGGTAAAATATTTTTCGACCAAAATTATATTTAATTTCAGATCTAAAGTAAGACATACCGAAAGGTGGGATTACGAAAGTTCTTTTAGATATTCTTCAAAAACAGTATCAGAGGAAGAACTAAGAACTGAATTTTGTTTATCAAAAAGAACTTATAATCTAAATATGATATCTAGTGACGATAGACATCGATCACTCCTTAGGCCTCGTTCAAAATCCATGTCTTCAAAGACCAACATGCCTTCAAGCAATGGAGAAGATGACGGGGAATATAGTGTGGATGAAGGTAGTAAAAGATCAAGTAAAGGTTCTCAAAATGAAGATGACACAATACACGAAAGGTGGTCGGACGTGGACTACGGTTCCGATTCTGACGAAGAGGATGGCGATATGTTCGGTCCATCAGTATCGGGATCAAATGACCATTTTAATTATTTTGGAAGATTCGTTGCTCTTTCCGATTATAATGCGGTGGATACACACGAAGTAACTCTTCACGAAGGAGACATTGTTGAACTATTAAAGGTTGGTTGTGCCGGGTGGTGGTTTGTGCGGATTGTAGGAACTGAAAGCAGTGGATGGGCACCCGGAAGTTATCTTGAAAGAATATCTAAAAGAAATTCAAGGTCTTCTCCTTCCGCAAGTAGTCAAGGTTAGTTTTTTTTATATATTAAATTAACAAGTAATAATTACGGTACTTTATGCAATAGATTCAAGTTGTAGCGGTTTAGGAAATCACATTCCGCGGACCATAAGTAAATCTAGTGTCACAAGTAGTATTAGCACAACTAGTCAAGGTGAATCTGCTAATAATAATAATAATTCCTAAGCTATTGTGATGAATTTTATTAAAGCGCCTGTTTTAAATAAGTTTTTAAATATGAAATAGCAAATGAAACTATGAATTGCTTTTAATTTGTTTTTAAAGTAAATTCTTTGACTTTTAATTATTAATACAACTGTAAATTATTAGCAAAAATCAAATAATTTATACTGTATTTATTCTTTTCTTCAAAACCCATATTTCTGTTTTAGTTTAATGACTTATTGAATGCAGAAAGTGATTATTAATTAAAGTATTATTGTGTAAATAATCGCGCACAAGGTACGGATAATTAGAATAATAATGTTGAAGTTATGTTGAATTTAAGTAATTGTATAGATCTGCTAAATGCGTGTTACATCAACGATTAATAATGTAGTTTATTATGCTTGCATTATTATAATGCTATTGGATGTGTAATTTTGGTGCGTTATTTGCAATACACGTACAACTAAACAATGCTCGCATCATACAGTATGACTTTGTTATTATTTTAACATAAAAAATCAAAATCATTTCCATTTTTTTCATCATTACTACTAGTCAATTAGGAGAAATACGAAATGATCCTTAATAATAATATATATACCATTCAATTAAGCTGAATATGCATTATACCAACGTAAAAAACAAGTAAAAGACCAATTTACACTGGTTCTAATTCAACTTCATTATAATTAATTACACACTTAAAATATTCATTACTGCAAATATCAAATAAACATTTCCATAAAACAAATATTTAATATATTAAGATTTTTCTACGGTTGATTATTTATTTACGCAATTGTACAATTGAACTCGAAAGGATTTCATTATTGTTAAAAAGTTTTTATCAAATAATCGCTGAATCTGATTGTTTTTATTTATTTAAGAATTTAATTAGAAGTTAACAATAATATTACCGTATAAAATTTATTGATAAAAAATGTTATTGTTTTACGTGTTAGGTTTTGCAATAACTCCATAAAGTTTTTTTTAAAATCTTATTTAACAACCCTTATTTAAATTTTGAGTTAAATATTAAGAGGTAACAATAATTTTCTAGTCATTATTTTCTTTTGACAAATATACAGTAATGTTGTAAACAATTAAATTCAATATTAACGCTAAATAAGCCTGCCGGAATATTACATGCTGATCAAAATACTTCTACCCAACATTAATAGTTTAGATGAAAATGAGATTTGTCTTCCATTTTAATATTCTTTTATTCATTTACAATAATATTGTGGGATTCCATAATGTCACAATAGAATATTACTCGACCATTTAATAATAAATTCAAATTAATACAATAATCGACTGTAATTTTTACTTTGTTAATCTGTTATTTTTTGTATTCCATCATTAAAAATATTCAATTGTTATTAAAATATTTAATTTCTTATTACTATTCTGTGAGCAATAAATTATTATACAGCTAACATTAAATTTCAAGTCTATTTTAAATTATATGTCATGGCTTTCTGTTTTATAAGGTTTATTATATTATAATTTCGTTGTCACTAAGTACAGTACTTTAAAATAAACTTGTTATTTAATATTATATTGAGTAATAATTTTTTAAAAAAATATAAACAATTTTAAATTCAAAGCTGCCGCTATTATTTTAATAAAGAATTTTGCCGGATTGAATTTAGCGGAAAATTGACGTCATAACAGTTGACGTCATGCAATCACGCGTTATCTCGCGGCATTTGAAAATGTATAAAAACTGGCGCTACTTGTTCATTGAATCATTGTAATGGCGAGTTTACCTGTGAGGATGTGATTGTTGTTTGTTCGGTTTATGGTGAACAGAAATAGCGCAAGTTTATGCTAAGTTATCATCATACATGTGAAAAGACGGTTGATTTGTTTTTATAAAATCTAGTGAGAATCTTTTTCTCAGTAGAAGTTGATTTTGGTCCTTGGTTCGCAGCGTTACAATGGGAAGTGATTCGCGCGCACCGCTGCGTGAGGTGAAGCGGGTGCAGTTTGGAATTCTGAGTCCGGATGAAATAGTAAAACATTTTATTTATTAACTCCTACTACCTTTTTTATTTTCATTTTGGTGTTTAATCAAATGTTCATATTAAGAAGTAGAAATACTGTATGCGAAAAATGACCGATACGTAATAAATACGTCATAAAACCTGTTGTTGATGCGACCGCCATTTTTATCATTTCTATTTTACATTGTACAGGATTGTTACATTAATTTTAAATTCTCTTTAACTTTTCTTTACAATACCGGGTTTGACGTTATGCATGCGCAAAATTTGTTAACTTATTTTTATTATTGTACAGTATGTAAGCAAATTAAAAATTTGGGGAGAAAATTATTTTTTTAATGCGTTTCGCATTGTGGCGCAATACCTTTTGTTTTTATTTCACAGACTCTCGCTGCGCTTTTAATAACTTATTTAAAAGAAATTAATAAAATTGTCAAAAAAATTTTTTTTGGATGTTAATAAAAATTAAAACTGAATGCTTTTGGGTAAATTGTGTGCATTTATTTAGGCCTAGTGCTGTTTTAGCGAGGCTCGTTTCGTTTTCTAATTTCTTTTATTTATTTGCGTTTTATAAGCGACTTTAACTTATTATATTATAATAATTGGTGAGAGGTATTTCGTAATATTTAAATTATTAAATATTTATTTATTTTTCGATTTATTTTAGAAACGACTTTCTGTGACGACTGAAGGTGGAATAAAGCATGCGGAAATCTATGAAGCCGGTCGACCCAAACAAGGAGGCTTGATGGATCCCAGACAGGGAGTTATAGACCGTATTTCTAGATGCCTTACTTGTGGCGGGAATATGACTGAATGTCCCGGTCACTTTGGTCACATCGACTTGGCCAAACCGGTTTTTCACGTTGGTTTTCTCACCAAAACAATCAAAGTTTTGCGATGCGTTTGCTTCTATTGTTCAAAACTTTTAGTAAACCCGGTAATTTTTTTTTTCTATAATTATTTTATTGTAACAAAAAATATTGACGGTGATTCCTACATAGAACAATGCCAAAATCAAAGACATTCTTAGTAAGACCAAAGGACAACCCAGAAAAAGATTGGCCCATGTGTACGATTTATGTAAAGGAAAGAATATTTGCGAAGGTGGAGATGAGATGGATATGGCGAATCAAGATGGTGGTGATGCAGAAAATCCGAAGCAAATGGTAGCAATTTTTTTAAATTTTTATTGTGAATGGTTTTATCATCGTGATTTATATTTAGACGCATGGTGGTTGCGGTCGATATCAGCCGAAAATTAAACGTTCTGGCTTGGATTTGACTTGCGAGTGGAAACATGTAAACGAGGATTCTCAAGAACGAAAGATTGTTTTGACGGCTGAAAGAGTGTACGAAATCTTCAAGCACGTGACTGACGAAGAGGTTACGATATTGGGTATGGACCCTAAATACTCTCGACCTGATTGGATGTTGGTTACGGTTCTTCCTGTCCCGCCTCTCCAAGTACGTCCAGCTGTGGTCATGTACGGATCGGCTCGAAATCAAGACGATTTAACGCACAAACTGGCAGATATTGTTAAAGCTAATAACGAGTTGCTACATAATGAGTCGATCGGTGCTGCCGCTCATGTTATCGCTGAAAATATTAAAATGCTACAGTTTCACGTGGCGACTATTATTGATAATGATATGCCCGGACTTCCAAAAGCCATGCAAAAGTCTGGTCGACCTCTTAAATCTCTCAAAGCGAGGTTAAAGGGAAAAGAAGGAAGAATTCGTGGAAATTTGATGGGCAAACGTGTTGACTTTTCTGCTCGTACAGTAATTACTCCCGATCCAAATCTTAGGATTGACCAAGTAAATTAATAAAAAAAATAATTTTGAACAATTTTTAATTACAGTGTATTGAATTTCTCTTGATTTTTTTTAGATTGGAGTTCCTCGTTCGATTGCTCAAAACTTGACGTTTCCTGAAATTGTAACACCTTTTAATATTGACAAGATGCAGGAGTTAGTGAGGAGAGGAAATAGTCAGTATCCAGGCGCAAAATACATCGTTCGAGATAACGGTGAACGCATCGATTTGAGGTTTCACCCAAAACCCAGCGATCTTCACCTGCAATGCGGCTACAAAGTGGAACGTCACGTGAGAGATGGAGACGTAGTTATCTTTAATCGACAGCCTACGCTCCACAAAATGTCTATGATGGGCCATCACATTCGTGTCTTTCCTTGGTCTACATTTCGCATGAATCTTAGGTAAAATTAGTTTAAAATTCTCGTCTAACCAAGTGGTCATTTTAAATATATTTTTTTCATTTAGTGTAACTACACCCTACAACGCAGATTTCGATGGTGACGAGATGAATATGCACGTACCTCAATCGATGGAAACCAGAGCTGAAATTGAAGAATTGGCAATTGTACCGAGACAAATTATTACTCCTCAATCCAACAGACCTGTCATGGGTATTGTGCAAGATACTTTGACGGCTGTACGAAAAATGACCAAGCGAGACGTTTTTATCGAAAAGGTAATTTAAAATTAAATAGGTTTCTATTTTTAAAAAAGAGCCTCAGAGCCGCGCTGTTGCGTTAGTAACATTGGTGTAACAGTGCCTATCATTTGAGGAAAATTAAAATTGATCTTCATAGGAAGCTAAAATGTTTATTTTATAACATCGTTAGTGCCGTAAATGAAAGACACAATCAACGATTATTTGCTTTGATCATAAAATAAAATTTTGGGGATTTTGTTTGTTTATAGGAACATGTAATGGATATCTTGATGTACCTTCCAAGTTGGGATGGTAAAATGCCACAACCCGCCATCTTAAAACCGAAACCTTTATGGACTGGAAAACAAATATTTACGCTCATCATTCCTGGAAATGTAAATGTGATACGAACCCACAGTACTCATCCTGATGAGGAGGACGATGGACCGTACAAGTGGATCTCGCCTGGTGATACTAAAGTATTAGTTGAACACGGAGAATTAATTTGCGGAATTCTGTGCAAAAAGACTTTGGGAACATCAGCTGGTTCGCTTTTGCACATTGTCATGTTAGAGTTGGGTTGGGAAATAGCAGGTTTGTTTTTTTAGTGTTGCTAATTTTACGAAACGAATTTCATATTAAATTGATTTTTGTAGGTTACTTTTACTGGCATATCCAGACTGTGATTAATAATTGGCTGTTACTGGAAGGACATTCTATTGGTAAGAACTTTGTGATTTTAATTTGTCACGTACCTCAGCGCCACGCTGTTGCATTAGTAACATTGGTGTAACGGTGCCAAACGTTTGAGGAAAATTAAATGTCTTCTTAGGAAGCTGAAATGTTACATTTATAACGTATTCAGTGCCGTATAGATGAAAGAAACACTTAACATAGCTTGTTAATATCTGAATTAATATTTTAATTATTTTTATGTAAAAATGCAGGTATCGGAGACACTATTGCCGATCGAGCAACATACGACGATATTCAGGAAACTATTCGTAAAGCCAAACAAGACGTGATAGAAGTAATTGAAAAAGCTCACAACGACGAGTTGGAACCTTCTCCTGGTAACACTATGCGACAAACTTTTGAAAATCAAGTGAACCGAATTCTAAATGACGCTCGTGACAAAACTGGAAGTAGTGCTCAAAAGTCTTTGTCCGATTACAACAACTTCAAGGCTATGGTGGTGTCGGGAGCCAAAGGATCCAAAATTAATATATCCCAGGTCATCGCTTGCGTAGGCCAACAGAACGTTGAGGGAAAACGAATTCCGTTTGGATTTTCAAAGAGAACTTTGCCACATTTCATCAAGGACGATTATGGTCCTGAAAGTCGTGGTTTTGTAGAGAACTCTTATCTAGCTGGTTTAACACCGTCAGAATTCTTTTTTCACGCTATGGGAGGTCGTGAAGGTCTCATTGATACTGCTGTCAAAACTGCCGAAACAGGTAATTTTAAATTCATTTTTGTCCTCTTTCGCCACGCTGTTTCACGCTTTTTGTAATGAAATGGTGTCCAGTTATTATTAGAGGAAAATTGAGTCTTTTTAGGAAGCAGATTGGTTTACGTTTAATCAATTTGCGCCGATAAAAAAGAAACAAAATTGTGTTTTATTTAGACTATTTTAGAACTAACGCTAAAATGCTTTCTTGAATAGGTTATATTCAGCGCCGTCTCATTAAGGCTATGGAGAGTGTGATGGTGGCGTATGATGGTACAATTCGTAACAGCGTTGGTCAACTAATTCAATTACGTTATGGCGAAGACGGCTTGGATGGTGGAGCTGTGGAATTTCAGAATTTGCCAACTCTTAAACCTTCGACCAAAGCCTTTGAAAAGAAATTTCGCTTTGATGTTTCTAACGAAAGATATATGAGAAGAATATTTAGTGAAGATATTGTTAAAGAAATGAATGGAAGCGCTCAAGTCGTGGCTGAATTAGAAAAAGAATGGGACTCATTAAAACGCGATCGAGAAATTCTCAGATCCATCTTTCCTAAAGGAGATAATAAGGTGATTTTTTTTAATTTTGGGTTTAATAATTATTAGACTCGTGCGCTACTAACTAATTTGCGGTTGATAGGTGGTTCTTCCTGGAAATCTTCAACGCATGATCTGGAACGCACAAAAAATTTTCCATATTGATTTAAGAGCTCCTACAGATTTGAGCCCTCTTAAAGTTATAGAAGGTACTTTTTGAAACTTGGGTTATTTTTGTTATTAATACAATTTTGGAAAAAATATTTTGTAGGTGTAAAAGAGTTGATCAAAAAAATTATTATTGTGCCTGGCGATGATAATCTCAGTAAACAAGCTAATGAAAATGCCACTCTGCTATTTAATTGTTTGTTAAGATCTACTTTGTGCACGAAGCGAGTGGCTGAAGAATTTCGACTTTCTTGCGAAGCATTCGAATGGATCTTGGGTGAAATTGAAACTCGATTTAATCAGGCTCAAGCTCAGCCTGGTGAAATGGTGGGTGCTTTAGCCGCTCAATCTCTCGGAGAACCGGCTACTCAAATGACGCTCAATACCTTTCACTACGCTGGTGTGTCAGCTAAGAACGTAACTCTTGGTGTACCTCGTCTAAAAGAAATTATAAATATATCGAAGAAACCAAAAACACCTTCTTTGACTGTTTTCTTGACTGGAGCTGCTGCCAGAGATGCAGAGAAAGCTAAGGTTAGACAGGAGTACATCATAATTGATTTCAACTAATTTTTACTAAAACCTTTTCGATGTGAAATTTAGGATGTTTTATGTCGTTTGGAACATACGACTCTTCGAAAAGTTACAGCAAATACGGCTATTTACTATGATCCTGATCCTCAAAACACAGTTATATCTGAAGATCAAGAGTTTGTAAATGTTTATTACGAGATGCCTGATTTTGACCCAACTCGAATTTCGCCTTGGTTGTTGCGTGTCGAATTAGACCGTAAAAGAATGACAGGTATGTTTCATGTGCCTGCTTAATGCAGATAAAAAAATTTAAAACTTGCTTTTACAAAATTGTAGATAAAAAATTGACAATGGAGCAAATTTCCGAAAAGATTAACGCTGGATTTGGTGACGATTTAAACTGCATTTTCAACGATGACAACGCAGAAAAGCTTGTTCTTCGAATTCGTATTATGAACAGTGATGAGAGCAAATTCCAAGACGTAAATATTAAAAAATTGAGGGTAAATTTTTGTAAACTCAGATTTGAACGTACAATATTTCTAGGAAGAAGAACAAGTCGACAAAATGGAAGATGATGTATTCCTCCGCTGCATTGAAGCTAACATGTTGAGCGACATGACTCTTCAGGGAATAGAAAGTATCGCAAAAGTTTACATGCATTTACCATCAACCGACGATAAGAAACGCATAGTTATCGCTGAGTCTGGCGAATACAAACCCATCGCTGAATGGCTGTTAGAAACTGACGGAACGAGCCTTATGAAAGTTCTAAGTGAAAGAGACGTAGATCCGATGAGAACCTATTCCAACGACATTTGTGAAATATTTTCGGTAAATGACTTTATTAAAAATACAAGACTAAAAAAAATTCTAATTTTGTTTTTCAATTTTAGGTTTTGGGTATTGAAGCTGTACGTAAGTCTGTTGAAAAAGAAATGAATCACGTTATTTCTTTTGACGGATCGTATGTAAATTATCGACATTTGGCTTTGCTGTGTGACGTCATGACAGCCAAAGGTCATTTAATGGCCATCACTAGGCACGGAATCAATCGTCAAGACACGGGTTGTTTGATGAGATGCTCTTTTGAAGAAACGGTAGATATTCTTTTGGATGCGGCTGCCCACGCCGAGCATGATCCCATGCGTGGAGTATCTGAAAATATCATGTTGGGTCAACTGGCTCGTTTGGGAACTGGCTGTTTTGACTTGATGTTAGACGCCGATAAATGCAAATACGGAATGGAAATTCCGGTTAATCAGTTAGGTGTGATGGGAATGGGTGGCATGTTTTTTGGTGGAACAGGAACTTTAACGGCAGGCGGCCTCTCTCCGCAAATGACTCCGTGGAATCAAGGCGCCACTCCTGGCTATGCCAGCGCTTGGTCACCAGGAATCGGAAGCGGAATGACACCAGGTGCCGCTGGCTTTTCACCGAGTGGATCAGACGCGTCAGGTTACAGCCCTGGATACAGTCCTGCATGGTCTCCTCAGCCAGGTTCACCTTCATCACCTGGTCCATCCAGTCCTTATATTCCATCACCTGCTGGAGCACTGTCTCCTAGTTACTCTCCGTCTTCGCCATCTTATGCACCAACGTCTCCTTCTCTAACGCCTCAAAGCCCGAGTTACAGCCCAACATCGCCCAACTATAGTCCTACCTCGCCTTCATACAGCCCAACGTCTCCATCTTACAGCCCGACATCGCCTTCCTACAGTCCGACTTCGCCATCCTACAGCCCAACTTCACCTTCCTACAGTCCGACTTCACCATCATATAGCCCGACATCACCCTCCTATAGTCCGACTTCGCCTTCATATAGCCCCACTTCACCTTCTTATAGTCCGACTTCTCCTTCATACAGCCCCACTTCACCATCTTACAGTCCAACTTCACCATCTTACAGCCCCACATCTCCCTCTTATAGTCCAACTTCACCATCTTACAGCCCAACATCTCCTTCTTATAGTCCAACATCTCCCTCTTACAGTCCGACTTCACCTTCCTACAGCCCTTCATCTCCAAATTATAGCCCCACTTCACCCTCCTATAGTCCTTCTTCTCCAAATTACACTCCTGCTTCCCCATCTTACAGTCCTACTTCGCCTTCTTACAGTCCGAGCTCGCCTCGATATTCGCCGCAAAGCCCCAGCTACAGTCCCGGAAGTCCTTCTTATTCGCCCACTTCACCGGCTTATTCGCCTTCCAGTCCCAAATACAGCCCCACTTCGCCTAGTTACAGTCCGGGATCACCGCAATTTACTCCCTCCAGTCCCAAGTACTCGCCCACCTCACCCTCTTATTCTCCTACTTCTCCCTCCTATTCCCCCGCCAGTCCCAAGTATTCTCCTACATCTCCTACTTACACTCCCACTTCTCCCAAATATAGCCCATCTTCTCCGCAGTATTCACCCACTTCGCCGAAATATTCTCCTACGTCACCGAAAAGTTCGCATTATTCGCCCACCACCCCTGCCTACTCTTCCTACAGCCCCACGAGTCCGGCTTACGAGTCGGAAAACGATGACGATTGATCTATCTGTTCGTTATTGTTTCGTACTCTTTGTGTATATAGACGAGAGAAAGAAAATATTATTCCAAAATTATTTATTTTTCAAGTTGAAAAAATTAATTCTTATCGATAATTTTGAAAAGGCGTGTTCACAAATTTTTGGATGTAATTGACAATAATTATTTTGCTGTGAACGCGCCTACTCATTTTTTTTCTAATAAAAATATTTTAATTTTACTTTGTACTCGTTTTTAAGTTTGTTAACAATGACAAAAAGAGTAAAATAATTAACCTCTAAACTAAAATAAATACATGTACTGTATGCGTTTAATATTAGTCTATTGTGGTAATTATAACAATATAAAAAAAAATATTTGTTTTTATTTTTTTCTTTAACTCGGTTTTAAGTTTAATAATGACAAAAAAAGTAAAATAATTAACCGCTAAACTAAAATAAATGCATGTATGCGTTTAGCATTAGTTTATTGTGGTAATTAATAATTATACAGTATAAAAAAACATTTGCTTTTATTTTTTTTTTTCTTTAAATTTATGAATTTCTAAAGAATAAAGTTAATTTTTTCATTTGATGTTTATATTTTTAACTACTACTAGATTACTAGAAATTTGTGTTTTGACGAGAAAAATGCTAACTATTAATGATTCTTATCAGTATTTCTGTTTCTATCTTTCTAACCGGAAATGTTAACTGTTTCGGTAACGCATTTCTTAAAACGGTAATTAGTAGGTGTCGTTTGTATAATCTCGCTCGATACCTGCGGCGGAAAAACAAATTATGTCACCGCTTTTTTTTCTACCTACGGAATATAAAAATAATTTGATCGATCAATATTAAGTGGAAGAAAATAATTTGCCTTTTTTTAGAGTTGGTAATCTTTTTTTTCGTAAAAAAGATTGCATATTTTTCATGTCAAAAATATTTTAATACTTTTTTTTCCTTTCATCTAAAAATATGTTTTGAACAAACAAAACTTCTCTATAGTATTTTTAATAAATAGTAAGCGCAAAATGATGCGATTGTACGTACATAATTTGCGAAATCTATTTTTAATTTTCTTTGTTATTGTTTTGACTCGTGTAAAAGCGATGTTTACATTAAGAGCTATACGATATTATGTCGAACTGATCTGTATCAGTTTCGTAATTATTATGTTCCGTTATAATTACAAAATAAAATCTCTTCAAAAACTTTTAAATGATGTGGATTTTTATTACATTTCGTTACTCGGTGCGCACGTGCTATTCAAACTTTCCCTCTTTGGATTTCAAAGGATAATAATGCAGTGTAATTAGTAATTTGTTGGCAAAAGTTTTGTGCCGTACAATATTTTCTAGGTTTCTAATTCTTCAATTAGGATTATGTCATTGAAAGAGAAAGCTGAGATAACGAGTGCTGTGATATCAATTCTCGCGTTGTTTTTTTTTTTAATTGTAAATTCGCCTACATTTTCTACGTTTTTCTATCTATTATAATAACAGTTCTAAGTCAATTAATGTGTGTGGATAAAGCTTGGCGTTTTCTCCCATCATTTTTTTTTTCTCTCTCACTCTCGTTTCGCTATCTAATTGGTCGACGACGACAAGTATTATAAAGTTGGCAATGGTTGGCTTATGCATTTGTGAAGTTATCTCTATTTTTGTTTAGTTGTGAAGCAAAAGTACTGTACGTTTATTAGCGGGGTTTATACAAAAAAAAAAAAAAAAAAACTGACATTTTTGGAATAGGAAAGAGATGGGGGAAAAAAAAGTCGGAAGGAGTGCTTTTAAAAAGGGCGGGGTCTTATTTTAATTTGGGGATCCAGAAAATGAAGTAAAATGCACGAATAATAATAATGTCAGTAGTGCGTGAAAGTATAAAACACATGTTTTTGTGGACTTTTGGTGCCGGATTTTTAGTTACAGAGCAAAATTATATTATGCATATCATTTTTTTTTCTCAATCAATTATTTCTGCTTAGATGAGAATATTTTATTCGCGATGCGTGTATGAGGGAAAGTTATTAATGAGCTTTTTTTTTTCCTTTTTTTTTTTTTTGGAAGCCAGAGCATTTATTTTTATATATTTACACAATAGTTGTGTTAGAAGTCATTTATGTATGATGATAATAGCCAGCAAAAATAAAAAAAAGTTCTGGTGATGACCTTCACCATACAATCGACATTTTCTCTCTCTCGTGTAAACACTTTCGCATTCGTTTATACTTCGGCCTAGGAGAAAATATATACACATAATAATGTTACAAAGCAGAGAGGATTTTTATTTGTTAAAAAAGGAAACAAAGATGCGCCAACATTGATGATTCGCGTTGAAAATGCTGTTGAAACGTGACTCGACACCATACGTCATTTTGGAGGAATAGAATTTTGCGTTGCTATCGCGTCTCATACTTTTCAACTCTGAACAAAGTTTTGTCGCGAGTGCAAAAGGTGCGAGAATTAATACGTGAAAACTGTCGAGACATTATCATAATACAGTATAATCATTTTAATCTATCGGAAAAATAAACGATCGAAAGGAATACATGAAGAAGTTGAAAACTTAAGTTTGAGATTAAAGTTTCATTCAAATTTTGTGGATAAAAGTTTTCTATTATACGTCGACCGGTACGGCGGTAAGAGTTTAAAAACATGTGCTTGTATTTCTTTCCAGCGCGGTGCAAATAACATTGGACGAATTAATCGAGGTGTTAATTTAATTATTATCATGCGTGTTAATTATTTGTTGATCCAAGGAAAGTGAAAATGCACGCGAATGTAAGTGTCGGAGGGGACAATAAATGGCGAGCGCCCGAAGACAACACGGTGCAAGTGGCCAATCCCAAAGACGCTAAAGATGGGGTAAGTTATATTAATTCGCATTTATCTCTATAAATCATTGTTTTTAGAAGTAGTTTATGTATAATTCGTTACCATGAATCGTTTTTGAACGTCCGGTTGTGTAACCCGAAACGTGGCTTTCAAAATTAATAATTTCAAAAGTTACCCATGAAAATGAGTCGTTTAAAAAGAACTGGTTCAAATGGTGAGCCGCTCATATTTGAGTTTCAACCACTTCTTTTTTCGTTCCATATTAAAGTTGAAGTTGTTCGGAAATTTAAATACAGTACAGTATATCTGAAAGAAAATACTTGTTGGAAATACTGTAATAGTAAAAAGTAAACTTTTTTAAACTTAAAAAAAAAAAAAAATTAACTTGAAACTAGAATTAGTAAAAAAGTTGTGTGCATGGAAACTGAATGAACATAGGCCTACTGTAATAGAAATTTTTCCTTTTAAGTTTTAACTGTAGGCTACGAGATAATTTGAGAAGTTTTAATTAGATTCTTAAAACTAATTTTATTTGTTTTTTAAGAATAAAATAATTAAACGAAAGCACCTTCAATTAAATGAATTGGGTTTAATTCCAAACGAGCAATAGGCTTACTTATCAGCTGATTTTGAGTTTCATAAAGAAACACTTTATGAAATTATAGCTTAAAAAGTTGTTTTGATACCTTAAGAAAGATATTTTTTCGATCATTGAAAATGTTGTTTTCATCTTTTTTTGCAATTTTGTGTTACCGTACTAAATTTATCGTCTGTGTGAGTTATGAAAATTTGTTTTCATCTGCGAGTTTTTTTTTTTTTTTTTGATGTTTACAACCGAAAATTGAAATTGCCAATCGAATAATGTAAGAGAGATATTCCGATAATTTATTAAATGCAACGGACGAAATAGCGTGCTCAAATTCGCAACCTAAATCGTTTGTTTATTGACGCAAACGCTGTCGTATTTTACGAGATGCGAGGGGGGGATGTAAAAGTGCGCGAACAGAGGGATGAAAATGAGCGCGAAATGCGTGCTATTGCTGCGAGTGCGTGATTTGTTGACATTTACATTTATTGGGTCAAGGTGGCGCTGCTAATGTCGGTCAAATTAACCTTATCTCAATTAAATTTGCATTTTTAATTTATAAAATAAATATGGGAGATACATTTTTTTTTGTGAGATTTAATTAGGAGATTATTTTCAAAACATTGTAGATAAAATAATTACGGCGCTTATTAACCCATTTTATCTCTTCATATTGCGATCCATTGCTCTAGTTTGATTTAATCCTCGTTTTGCACCGGTCTCAATAATACGTCATCGGTCATCCTTTTTTTATCATTATTTCTTGTTTGTTAAACCACGTGAGAACTTTTGTTTAGACTTTAGCCTTCTCTATACGCGTACGGTAAAAGCCGACGGGCTTCTAAAACTCTGCTATTTGACTTTAACAATGTGTTTGGTTTGTAAGCTGAGCCGGTGACATTTGGCCGTATAATGATAAGTGTCCTTGTGACATCGATTTATTAGCACGTGAAAAGGTGACGTGAGCCCCTTTGATTAGCGAGTGCGGTTTGGCGACCTCTGTCGAATGACGTAAGAAGATAGGAATCATTAATTTACTTCCGGCGGAGAGGGCTAAAGATATCGTTGACTAGAATTAATTGCGCGCTATTGTATCGCGATTTTCCATTAGAAAAATCACGGGAGATTTTTAATTGTTGATTTAATCGAGGTAAAAATAATATGCATTTTTTTAGGGGAAAATTTGAGCGAATTTTTGTAATCGATACTACAGCCTGTCCTCAATGTTAGTAACTAACTTCCGCTTCCTAATAAAGAAACCTAGCAATTAGATAAAAATGGAAAAAATGGTGAGGTTATTTTACAGAGAAATTCAGAACGTTTTTTTCTATAAAAAAATTTTTTTAATTATTATTCAATAAATATTAACAAAACATAAAAATTTGAATCTTATAATCGAAAAAATGACTGTCTTCTGATAACAACATAATAACAATAAAACAAAAGCGTCATTTCTTGAATTTCAACTTTTTTTTCTAATTTTTCTAATTTTTTCCAATTTCTTTCTAATAGTTGTTTGGTAAACAAACAACTATTTTTCAGTAAAATGGCACCATTTTTAAAATTTTATTTTTGATAGTTTTTTTAAAAATCAGACAGAAGTTGGATACTCGGAACACCCGGTATTTTTTTGAAAAACATTTATTTTCTAGAATTTTGTTTTGTTTTTATCAATAATGACTGTTAAAAACTTCTTACTTTTTTTTGGATTAAAAATTGTACCGGTCGCAATTAAACATACAGTACCGGTACGTACAGTATTTTGATTAAATACAGTATGTAAGAGTAATTAGTGTTTGATAAAAAATAAGTTTTTAATATATTTTTTTTAGTATTCGATATACTAAATCATTTCAATGGAACTAAATAACCCAATTGGGATGCAATTCACTCTAATATTAGCACTATTTTTTTTTTTTTTTTTTTTTTTAAAAAACGTATTTTCAGAAGGAAATGAAAGTTGCTTTTATGAGAGAAAACGCAAACAGCTTATTTCCTGAGATATGGAAAAGGTAAACGCGGCTTAATTTAACCACTAGTTTATCTTCCGTGTTATTTTAACTATTGCATTAGTTAAATAAAGCAGCAATTTATCCAACCCGGTACACCTGTTAGCTATTACTTTTCATAGAAAAAAACCGTACTGGGATTTTGTGAGCCAATCAAAAAAAAGGGAGAGCTAATAATGTTATTTGGCACAACATAATAAAGATTTTGCGCGCGTTCCTTACGAAAAGATCGGCAAATCGTCTCGGTACAAGCGACCTTAACATTCGCAATTATTTTTTTCTTCCGACATCACATCAGCTTCCAATGACGTCACATTGGAAAAGGAATTTGGGGGGAAATAATATTCTCGAAAATTGCCGTCGTTTCCGGAGTTTTGGCGCGCGCACGCGCGTGTTAAAGCGTGATGATTATTATTACGCAATAAACGAGATACCAATTTTTTCTTACGTTTTAAAAGGAATTTTGAACAAATACAGGGTGTTCGGAAAGTTGGTGTGAATCACTGAATTTAGGTTCCGGTGCATTAAAGTAGCTAAAGGCATGCATATTGACTGTTTGGATGCTCATGTACACGTAGCCAACGTGGTTTAATAATATTATAACTGACGGCTCAAGCAAAGTTTCATCGCGTTACCGTATGCATGCAAAATTTTTATGACGTATGCGTAAGATTATATGTATGGATAAATTGCATCATAATTAAAAAATTGTGTTTAGTGGATACAGTGAAGTTGGGAAGAATCGGTTATGGATATACGTCGCAAGTTAAAAGTTGAGAAATCTTTTTTACAGCGTTTTTTTTTTACAGCAATTGAAATACTCGTATGTTGACTTTATTTTGCATTTGTGGCCCGCCACGAATTTTTTGTGATTGCGTATTACTGTATAGTGGAAAGTCCAAAAAAATTTTTTAGAATCATTTCAAGTAAGCCTACAATTTTCAAGATTTTATAAACATTTTATAAAAAAAAACTCTTCTCCTCCCCTGAAAGTGTTTTATTTGAGGTTGAAATTAATTTTAGTCTCGTTTAATTAAAATTAAAATCCACTTGTGTTCAAAATCAAGATTAAGGTAGCTGTTAAGTGTTGACCAACGAAATAGTGTACGGTCAAACCTCCCACTGAATACCGCTCACCTGTCGAGACCACCTAAATATCAACGTCGCGGTCTCATGCATGCTCCCCCGACCACCTATACTACTGACTCCCCTCCACTTTAAGCCCCAGTTGCAATCTAGATCTCTATTTAATGACTTTCGAAACTCATTTTGTGAGTTAACATTTTGATGACAATGGTTGAATAAATAAAAAAAGTTCTTAAAGTCTTGATTAAAATTTCTAATGCAGCAATAGAATTCTGCAACAAAGATACAGTTGGCCTACTGTCTTTCAAAAAACATATTTCAAGCTGAGTATCTTGTCAACGGCCATACCACGTTGAGAACACCAGTTCTCGTCCGATCACTGAAGTTAAGCAACGTAGGGCCTGGTTAGTACTTGGATGGGTGACCGCCTGGGAATACCAGGTGCTGTTGACTTTTTAAATTTTTTTTTTTAATATTACGGTATAATCTTAGTTGGAAACTTGGATTACAATTTTTGGCTTAAACAAACAATACCGTGTGTATTAACATGAAAGAAAATTAAAAAATATTGGTAAACATAAAATACAGTATCTGATAATCTGATAATTCCAAACACGGTCGACATAAGAAGTGGATTTTAGCTCAGCCGCCAATTAATCTCTGTCGCTTTTGCACTGTTAAAAAACCAATAAAAAATTAAATTTATAAAACAATTCGCAATAAATTTGAAATTTAAAGTAAAAAAAAAAAAAAAAAAGTTAAACTATTATCAGCACGTGGTATTCCCAGGCGGTCACCCATCCAAGTACTAACCAGGCCCTACGTTGCTTAACTTCAGTGATCGGACGAGAACTGGTGCTTTCAACGTGGTATGGCCGTTAACAGAATTTTGAGGAGCTTAGATGTTTATAAAATCTGAAAAATTGTAGGCTTACTTGAAATCATTCTAAAAAGCATTTTTGGGGTCTTCACTATAATTTTTTTCTTATGAAGTTTTAAATATACGAAGTCAAGTTGAGATTATTTATAGCGTTTATCATAATGGATACAGTACTTTAAAATTGTATTGTAGCTTATAACGTTTTGCAATTGCGAATAGCGTTTAACGGATAGGTTAAAATTGTGAAAACTTTATCCTTAAAGAGATACGTTAAGGATGAGAAAACTCATATTACTTTTTTTGTGGTTGTGAGTGAAGCGTGAAATCGGCAGATAACTGTTCCCAATATATCGATCAATATTTTGTCAATCAATATTATTTATAATATTTACGAGAAGAAAGAGATGAAAAATGTACGTGGGCGGAAAGCGATTTTTTTTCCCTTCCATTTTATTTATTTTTTGATTTTGATTAGCTGCATTCAGTTAAGAATCAAAAGTCATATTAAAGACAAAAGTAAAAGTATTATTGCAAGGTCAATTCAAAATT
>JAQGAY010000452.1:0-27224 GCA_034698085.1 Polydesmus angustus | reverse complement strand
CGTATACATCTACTCTGGAATTTTTGCGAAGATCATGTTTTCCGATAGAATCGACAGCGCTACTTCTAGTACAGTAAAACTTAATTTTCGGTTGTAATTATTTTAAAAGTTACCAAATTAAACTTTGAATTTATACCGGTATTGTACTAGGTAGCCTACTGTATTTAGCGTACTCCATTGTATCAAAAAACATAATTTTTGTAAAATTTCCAGAGTAAACCGTATTCTCCATAATTTAAGTTACAATACCTTGTTAACTTGAGTAACAACAGCATCGAGAACTTCGCCTTTAAATGGTCGAAATACAATGGCTTTATATTTTACTGGATACACCACAAAACCTCTTCCTGGTTGAATTAAACCGGCTCCAATGTTATCAATTGTAGTCACTGCTATCACGAAACCATATCTAGAAAGCAATTTAGATTATAACACATTACACTTATGAACAGTGATATAATTATAAAATTATAACTTACTTTCCAGTACAAGTGCCCTCTACTTCTGTGAATAATTTTTGTTTAACAGTTTCCAACAATTGAGGCCCAAAATACCTGGGATGAAGCAAAATTTCGTGCTCAAGTGAAATCTAAAAATAACAATTTGAAATGAACTCATTTGAAATAGATATTTATTTCTACTTACGTGATAAAACATTGTCGAATGTTAAGGTTTCATAGAACTTTAAAATAATATTCAGAGTTTAAACTTAAAATTCAGCGGTGAAAACGAACAACTACGTACCAAATGAATCAAGATTTTTTTAAAGCAGACGATAAGAATACGTTGCTAGGCAATAACAATTAGGAAAATGAGATACGCAAACGTTTGGAAAACTAATACAGTATCGTACAATTAAATTATTTAAATAATTATTATTTTTCGTGTCAAATTTTGTTTTTATTATTAAATAATTGATCACAATAATTGTAATATAATTATTCCGCAGCGAGGCAACTTTTGACTTTGATTTCTCCATTTAGGGTTGTTGAGTGATGAAGATGGCGGAAGCAGTAGAAAGTGAAGATCTTTCAAATTTAACTGAAAAAGTCAAATTATCTTTATCGGACATAAAACAATTTGGTGGGCAAGAAGTAAGTACATAATACTCTTGTTTTATTTAAATTTTTTTATTTTATAATTATATATTGTAAGTCATTATGCAAGTAAAAAGCATGCCGCTAAATTACCACGTGTTAGCGAATTGCGCACTTGCACGTTAAATTCATTGCTTTGGCTAATTTGAAGTGTTATTCTTTATTTAGGAAGATTTAGATTTGATTGATGAAGATGATGATTTAGATGAAATTATTAAGGACGATGATTCAGATTCTGATGATGAACCATTATCTAGGACAGAAGTAGGCATTACATTTCCTATTAAGAATTTAAGTGATTGCATGAACTAATTGATTATTGTTATTTAGCTTCGAGATTATATTCGAAAATTGGGTTTTAAAGACATTAAGAAAAAATTGGTTATTATAAAAGATGAAGATGATGTTAAAACGGTCGCCGTCGATGTCAAACCAGATGAAGTTACTGTCGCTAAGACTAAGAAAGAGAAAAAAGATGAAAGAAATGCAAAATATAAACTTGAGGAGAAGGAAACGACGAAACCCAATAAAGTATTTCAACTTCCGAAAGACCCTTCCACTAGAAATTTTATGTTGGCCAAACCCGGCATAAAATGGTACGAAAATGAGGTATGTAGATTTGCGCATTTTTCTGTAAATCAGGACATTGTTTTATTTTTATTTATTTAGGTTTCGGTACAAGAAGAAGATGTTACAAATGATAGAGTTTTTAAAAAATTGGATCTTCCAAAAATTATGGAATATGAGAACTATGCGTCAAAATTGTTGGCAAAAGATGTGGAACTGTATCAGAAACGTGAGAATTATTTAGATATTTTTATGAACCATGTTTTATCTAATGGGAAATTGTAAAATGCAGATCAGCTCACTTCAAAAAATCGATCCGATTATCATTGGACTGTAACAATTATCAAATCTGGTACTACTGCGGATAAAATGGCCGCGTACACTTCTTTAATTCAGGTTTCACCGGTGCATAGCTTAAACCATTTGGAACAGTTAATAAAGATGGTAGACGTAAAAAGACAAGGGGAATGCTCAAAGACAATCGGTTTGATTTTGGAAATAATTTTTAGTTTTGTTAGTTTTTTGTTCATCTTTATTGCCAATTTTTTAGAGACACTCGAAGAACTTTTTATTGATGACTTGTTATTAGAGAATAAAAAGTTTCGAAGTTTTGATAAAGTAATTACCGTATAATTATACTTTTAAAGGTTAAAAATTTTTATATTTATTGTTTTTCTTTTTTAAAATTTATTAATATAGCAACCTCTGGATAAAATCGATTCGTTAAGTGCTGGAAATACTGATGCATATAATAAATTGCTTTTATTGTGGCATTTTGAGAGCTGTTTAAAACAAAAATACGCACAATTTATAACTGCTTTGATTAAAGTTTCTCAGGGCACGATTGACGTGTATAAACGAAAGGCTTTAACAGCTATGTTTTGGTTGCTATTAAATAATCCAGAACAAGAACAAGTAACTTGAAATTTTTATTTTCATTTTAAAGTTTTAATAATTATTTAAATTTATTTTCCAGATGCTGTTAACTAACATAGTAAACAAGTTAGGCGATCCTAATCACAAAGTGGCTTCTCAAACAAGTTATTTTTTATGTCGTATACTGGATAAACATCCTAGGATGAAATTGGTTGTTGTAACCGAAGTTGAAAGACTGTTATTTCGACCAAATGTTTCAGCGAAGGCTTGTTACTTTGGCGTCTGTTTCTTGAACCAAATACTTTTAGACGTTGAAGATAAGGATGTAGCAGCAAAGATGACTTCGATCTATTTCTCCTTGTTCAGAGGATCAACTAAGAAAGGTGAAGTCGATTCCAAATTGATGACCGCGTTACTAACTGGCGCTAACCGCGCTTTTCCGTATGCTAAGCTTGATTCTGCCACTATCAGTGAACACATTAATGCTACGTACAAAATAATTCCAACTATGAATTTCAATATTGGGGTTCAAGCTTTGACGCTTTTGTTTCACGTTCTTGATTCCAAAGGCGAATTTTCGGATAGGTAATAAGTTATTTCATTTTTAAAATACGTGTTGTAATTGATTAAATGTTTTTTATTTTAAGATTTTACTGTTCTCTATATCGTAAACTTCTGGATCCCGAACTTAAATCAACGTCGAAACAGACAATGTTTATAAATCTTTTATATAAATCTCTTAAGCGCGATTATTCTGAAAATCGAATGCAGGCATTTATCAAACGAATTTTACAAATAGCTCACGAACAGACTCCAGCAATGACGTGCGGTTTGCTGTATTTAGTTTCAGAAGTTTTACGTCAAAGTAAACGCAATTTAGAATTGATAAGTGAAAAGAATGTTTGGGATAAAGATGACGGCGATGAAGAATTTCATGATGCGCTGGACGTTGTAAACGATGAAGAAAACGACGACAAAGATAGAATTAAAGCAGAAATAACTAGTGCTTCATTAACCACAAAAAAGGTATCGTGGGTTCATCGCAATCAAAACAGTAAATTAGGTGGAGGTGGTGAGAAAAGCACTTTGATTGGTAGTTATGATCCGCTTCACCGCAACCCTCTTTACGCTATTGTTGGGAAGGCTTGCCCCTGGGAGCTAATTAAATTAGCTAGTCACTATCATCCTTCGGTGGCGTTATTTGCTCAAACTTTGCTAGATGGAAGTTTTATTAAATATAACGGTGATCCATTGCAAGATTTTACGTTATCGAGATTTTTAGATCGATTTGTTTACCGAAATCCAAAGAAATCTCCTGCTCGAGGAAAGGATGAAAATAAAAAGCAGATTAGTTTGCAGAGAACTGTTTTGGGAAAGCGTGAATTTTACAAACCTGGTGGCGCGAGGTCTCTTCCTGTTGACAGTGAACAATACGCAAACACGACGGACGAGGCAATTCCTGTTGAAGAAAAATTTATGCATACCTATTTCTATAATAAAAAGTTGGCTGGATTGTCAAATACGAAACAAATGAAAGAAGAAAATGATGAAGATGACGATGTCGAAAGTGTTGCGAGCGATGAGTTTGACGTGCTTTTAGATAAATATCAAACGGGAGATTTGAAAAACGAATCCGAACTTGATTTTGCAGCACAAATCAAAATGGGAATGGCTCGGACAGCTAGTAAATTTTATTTATTTAATTTTATTGTATTTTAAAATGTACTATATTGTGTTCAATAATTATAGGTAAAAAATCGAAAAAAGGTGATGATTCAGATCTCAGCAGTGAAGAAGACGATGAAGAAGAATGTGACTTTGACGACGAATTTGAAGATGCTTTCAAAGAATTTGATGATGAAATTGAAGAGGCTAAAGAAGATGCAAATGCAGAATTTAGTGACTTAGGTATAATTAATTTTTATTATACAGTACGATAAAAAATCGAAATAACTTTTTGCATTTTATCAATATTAACATTTCAGAAGAATCAGGTGATGAAGAAGACTTTGATAAAAAGCCAACTGGAAATGAATATGAAGATAAGGATGAGGACGACGATGAAGATGATTATCCTCCAGAGCCAAAACGGCCACGTCGAACAAAAGAGTAAATATTTGCCAATACTCAACCATTAAATACTGTAATTATTTTTTTAACTTGGATTTTTCATTGTTAATTCGTTTTTTTAGTGAGGACCCGTCTTCATTGTTTGCATCTGCTGAAGAAGTAGGCTATTAATTTTTTTTATTTTTTTTAATCAATTGTATTTGCTAATAAAATTTAAATTAGTTTTCAGCCGTTTTGGAAGAGAATGCTGCAGCAGAATTGTCTTCTGAATTACAAGCTTTTGATAATAAGGATAATGCTCGTACGTTTTAAAATTTAAATGATCTATTAAGAAAAAAAGAAAGTTTACTAAAATATGCTTTTTAGATGTGAAGCAATTGAGATGGGAGTCGGAACGCGACAAATTTGTTCGCGGGGTAGATTGGAAATCTAAACGAAAACATACCAATAGAAGAAGCAATACAACATTTTCTAAAGGAAAACGGAAAGATGTTCGATCACAGAAGTTCAAAGGTAGGAAATAAGTTGTAAGAATTGTATAAAATTGTTCTCTATGTGTAAGTGAATATTTGAAATACAAAATAAACAAATACTATAAATTACTTTTTAAATATTTTATTTAACGTGATCGTACTGTGAAAAAACGTTATGGTTGTAAAACTTCATTCAAGAACAATTTTCAAAACTAGATCACTTGTCGGTAAAATTTCTTTAATGTTTTTACTTGAACATTATATACTTTAAAACGAGATTTAGATAAAATAACGTGAATATCGACTGTCATTGGCTTTTCTCAGATAGCTAAATGGTTTTTAACTTTTGAGGTATTTATTCACTTTGGTCATACGTCGTTCATTCAAAAGATCGTGATATCAAATGAGCAATATAATTTTTTAACTTTCCTTTCTAGCAAAAATAGTTTACACGTTATTTTATATCAAATCTCAGAAGACTAAAAACATGAATGGGCTTCATACGAATAGAATCGCCTTTCATTTTTTTACAATTGGCACTAGATAATCTACGATTTTTAAAATATAAAAAGTACTGCTCTTGACTAAAAATACATGATTTCTAAACAACTGTGAAAAGCAGGATTAAAACAATCAAGCGTTTTTTAAAAATGAATAAAATTAAATAAAAATATTGCTAATATAACAGGCTAAAATTAGTGAACATAAATAAACTCTTAAGAATTTTTTTTACAAAAAAACATAACGTCTATATAATTACAATTAACCGAAACTTAACAATTATGAATAACAGATGCCCAAATAAATGACTAATTTTATGTGAATAATTTCTTGAATTCTTCCACAATTTCACCTTGCATTCTCTTCATCTGAGTTTCCTAGTTAAATTTAAAAATATTAGATAAATTATTTTTAAAATATAAATTATTTTTAAAATAAAAGAAAAAAAAAAGTGCAGGGGTATTTAAAGTCGGAGAAGTGGGGGTATTTTTTTTAGGGGGAAAGTAAAATAAAATTGAGTGATTTGAGTGCTTAAAAACCGAAAATAAAACGAATCATTTCAGAAGGTGGATAATTCTCACCGATTACTGCAACCTACAGAAATCAGATTTTCATCGGATTTACGACGCCATCCTATATTACGTTGATAATTTCCAGCTGAAGCTTTAGACAAGGATTCTAGTTCTTTTACCATGTTGCGTACCGATTTAGATCCGTTTCCAGCACTCGATGATGAGAATCGTTTTGAACGATCGCCTTGTTGAACCGATTTCCATCCAATCGAACGACGGTTTAATTCTAATACACTGTTGCGAAGTATATTTGCGGTGGTTGGTGAAATACTTCTAGGTGTGCCAGGTAAACTAGATGCTCTTCCAGACTTTGTGGTCCAACGATGGTCTGTATTCGACTGGGGACTAGGTGCTGTTTTACGCCAAGGAGAGGTTGGTGGGGTAAGTTGAGAAGCGCTTTTTGCTCTTGTGCAATTAAAATTTGAAGCATCTGATCTAATGTTAGTTCTCGTTCTAGATGGCGACCCTAACGTAACAGACGTTCTGTTACTACCCACATATCGTGGGATTGATGATTTTGGAAGACTAAGAGGAGGAGGCGTAGGTGAAGACGACGCTGATCTACTTATTCTCCTACCCCGTTCTGGAGTACCTAATTGTGGTTCAAAAACAGGTGGAGTTGTACAACGGGGTTTGTGATTTCTGGCCCAGAATGGAAACATTTTATCACCACCACCATGAGTTACGTTTCTGCTGTCCACCATACTAATTTGTTCAGAGTTATAACCGTCGGACAATTGTGACAGAGAATTATGAGAAGGATTTTTTGTTATAGAAAGATCAATTTGGTTAATGTGAGAAAATGTAGAAATGTAATCGTTAGAAGAGTCAGGGTAAAGGAGAAGAGAGTCCAGTCTATCGTGGTCTGATAAAAAGGATAAAGATGACCGGTACCTTGGAATGTGAGTCGGTGAATTAGATGCAGACTTCGAATCCACTCCAGAAAGACGATTTGAATTTAAGTTTGCTCTAGGAAGAGTTGATGAAAATACTAAAGTTCCCGGTCCCAAAGACTTCCTTCTACCTTGATTTGCGCGACGGATAGATTCTAATGAAACAAATTTAAATTATTTTTATATAACTGTAAAAAAATCAGTTTAATATAAGTGAATATGCATTACCAGGTGAAGGAATTGGGCTGTCAGCAATTGTTTTACTCAAGCTCGCGGATTTTGTAGATGATGCGGGTCTAGGAGGAGAAGTATACCGTCTGAAACATTAATATTACCAGTAAGTACAGTATATTCGTTTTAGATTAAGTCACGTTTAATTTACTTAGGAACTCTATCCGCGGTATTATAATGTCTCGTCAGCATTGGTATTCTACTGATTGGTTCAACGAGTTTGACAGAAATGGAATCTTTTTTCTTTAAACTCTCTCCGCTCGCTACTGAAGATCCTATAATCAATGATTTTATTTTCCTTCATTATATTATGAAATTCATTGAAACTCACGCTGCGAGATAGATTTATTCAAAGACATGGATTCAACTATTTTTTGTTGTGTCATTCCATTCCCTACTAAATTAAAAATTTAAAGTTTTGTTTCTAAGATTTACAAACTACAGTACAATAATTTTTATTCATACTTAGACTGGTTCGCACAGGAATTCGACCAAAGGTCTTGGTGGTTTTATGGTCTGATGAATGTTGTACCTGGCTTATGCAATTAATAGTTCGATTGGCAATCTGAGAATAGGTACTTATTAATTTGTAGTTCAAGATTTAATTTACTAAATTTTAATATATTACTGAATCCATATAGCGACGCTCTTCAGCTTCTTTGCGTTTATCTTCTATATCTTGCATCGATGAATTGATCGTTCCGTGTCTTGCTGACTAATAATAAATAAACTAATAAATATAATTGTTAGTTACTAAATGCATTTTTGTTTTACATTTAAATAGGGATCCGTCGGAATTTCAATTTTATCTAAGTCCATGATTGCCTGTAAGTATACAATGAAATTTATTCATTTTTAGAATAGATTGAAAACTACTTGCCAATTTCACTGCAAATGATACATCCTTGTCATCTTCATCGATCATCAGTTTACCAACGCAAGTTTCAAGCTCTTGAAGCAGTTCTTTATCTCCAGGAAACTTAAGTACTGTTTTCATTTGCGGAATTACTTTACACAATCGAAGTCGAACATTTGGAACTGGATCCTCTGATAGAAAATTATTTAAGGCTCGCATGACAAGCTTTACTAAATTATTTCAGCAGTAGGCTACCTGATAATCTTAATAAAGGAAGAAAGAAGTACTCTTTAAAAAAGGATTTAGAAAATATGTTCATCACCAATTCACAAATAGTGATGAAAAGCATTCTACTGTGGCAACTTCTTCCCTGGCAAAGTTCTAATATGCATAAAAAAGTGAGTTTTATTATTTTCTAGATAATTAATTATAATTACCTTCTACTAATCTCGAACAAAGTTGTTGTTTTTGATCTTGGCGAGGATTAGATCGCAATAATATCAACAGAGTTGAAGCTGTCGCAATTCGACATGGAATAGGCCGCTGGTCAATAGTTAATTTAATTAGCATAATAATTAATTAAATTTTATTCAATATTCTCATTACCACAGTAAATAACTTCTGAAAAAATATTGGAATAAATTGATGGAAAATGACAGCGCTTGAGAGGCACTTCGGAAGACAAGATAATTTCTCTAAAATTTGTGAATGTAATCTCCAGTTGCTAGTTTTAGAAACCATTTCCTCACACTCCATAACAGCGATTAGGACTTCTTCAACCTAAAAATATTTTAATAAAAGTCTAATCTGAAACTAATAATAAATTACCCGACGTTCACTGATTCCGATTCCACTTTCTTTGGCTAACGTTTCCAGCGTGATTTGAAGATGTTCAATAATTCCTTCAATAACCTGAGGCAAAGAAAGCGTTATAATTATTTCAAGGGATTAATTTAATTTCCAATCATATAAAGTTAACCTCCAAAGAATCATCTTGCAGAAGAGAAATCAATTCTCCAACAATAAAATGAACATGTGATCCTAAAAGTCGGGCCACCTGATTCAACAAAAAACGGCAAATATTTTAAAACTTCTATCATTGATGCTTTATAAAAATAATCTACTTCGTGAATTCCACAAGCTATCGTTCTCCTAACCATTGTGTAGGGATCATTGGCTAAACTATGAAACGCATCATACAAGTGCTGCTCAAAGTTTTCGGGACCAGCAAACAACGTCATCGCCTGTTACATTTTACGAATTTTATTACAACCATTATAAAGACAAATGGAAACTTACAGGAAAATTAAAGGCACAACAAAGGCGACATTCCGCCAACTGATCGTTTCCTCTTGTATCCAATCGTGGAACAATATCTGGCATCTATAATTATATTACACAATAAAATTATCAAGTTGTCGAAAATATAGATGATTTAAGGGCTACATACAACGGATGGATTGCATCCTCCCATACTCGTATGTTCATTGAGATGAATCCGAATAGGTAAATACCCTAATTTTGATAATCTACGATAATAATCCAAAAACCACATTTTTTGATCCGTCATTAAATTAACTATAAAAAAAATATTGTAAATTAACTAGCTTTTAAGTGTTTTCAGACTAATAATAACCTGATAAGCCATGGCACAGTTTTCCAAGTTGCTTTGCCACTAAAGGTAGAGTCATATCTTCTAATCTTATGGAGCTGTCGCATATGTTTTTGACTAAGGGAACAATAATCTGCACACATGTTTCTATGTAAACGTAAGCCATTCTGTTATATAATATATCAACATAATTTATATAAAATGATTTCTAACCATCATCTAATAGACTAAGAATTTGAACTACAGTTTCAATAGCCGCCAATCGCACTGAACCAGTTTCGTCATTTGCCAATTCCACCAACTCAGGCAATATGGAATTTTTTGTTGCTTCTAGCCTAAAATGAAAGTAAAAATTAAACATTTATTTATTTAAATTTTTTCCTAAAACTAACCCAATTCCTTTTGCTACTAAATCTAGTTGCCTACACATGCAGGCACGGACTTCATGTTCTACATCTTGACACAAACTTTGTACCACTGGTAAAATTTCTTTTTTAATCCTATTAACATAAAATTTTATTATTACTAGGGTAATACCAACACCTAAACATTTAGTTGAATTATTTACATATATGGTTCAAATTTACAACAAATTTTTCCAAGTAAACGACAACAAGATAATTTTGATTGCACTGGTTGAGAAAGTTGACCTTTAGCCACCGCTAAGGTAAGAATCTAAAATTTAGAAAAATGAGCAATTAATATTTTTAATTACAATGTAGTGCAATATGGTTACCTCTTTCTTGATCACATCTTTAGGTAGCAACTCGATTACGTCCAGTAAAGTTTCCAACCATGCATTTGAAACAACTAAAAAATTACATTTATAATTCTGTTGAAACCAGAGTGAATTAATAATGCAAAGTAGACCTACTTGGATCTTTTGAATCAACGCTCGATAAAATACTTTGGAGAAATGTGTGAGTAAAAGTTGAATGAGGTCCTTGATCGCTCTCAAAAACTGAAATGAGGTTTGGGTCATGAAGCTGAATATCTGGTACCGTTCCCTAGATTTATACGTTTAAGTTAATTATCATATTTAAGGTCATCTATGTCTTACTCACTTGTATTGTTGGAAAAATGTCTCGAAGTTTGTCAGTAGATGTAAAGCTCCGGTCGTCAAATAGTGAATGCAACTGAGTCAGCAATTGAACGTGAACATTATGCTCTAAATATGTTCTAATAATAAGTTCAAATATCAATTAAAAATAAATTTTTAGAGCATATGAATCAAAAAATATACCTAGCTCCAATTAAAATCTCGTATGGTGCTTCTCCTCCTTCGAGCGGAGGAGAACGAGTTCCTTCTTTTTTATTTCGATCATCATCGCTTTCGTAGTCTTTCTCATTTCGCATGCTGTCAGTTAGCCACATTCAGGCAGATAGGTACTGGTAGGCAATTTCAACCTCCAATGGTATCGCATTTTGACCACATAATTACGATTTATCTAAATATTATAAATATTATACATAAATGTTTTTACTGTAAATGCAATTTGACAAAAAATTACCATTCATTTTACATTGAACAAGACTGGCAATACTATTTCCATTTGATCACGAGAAACATTTCAGTAATTGGGCTTTTCCGCCAATAATGTTTAAAGTTGATTTTTGATGTTTCGATAATTAACTTTAATAAATCAATCAAATAATTATATAATTATTATTACCAGCATTGTAATGCGTCTAAACGATGACTAATGGAATTACAATGTGGCTGAAATTGGAAGGAAAGCGCACGCCCTCCTACAGGATTTCATTAGTTTTGCATACCAGTTTTATATTTTATTATATTAGATTTATATTATTTATTAAAAAAGTTTTGTTAATCTTTTATTATGTTTTGATAATATAATGCCACATTATTAGAATTTTAGATCACATTTTACTGTAATACATTAATTAACAAACACATAGCGGCTGAAAGTTGCAAAATTCGTAGTTGCTTAACCTAAGGTTCGAGAGTCTTATGTAGTCTAAACTTTATGTAACTTTTTGCACTACTCGAATTGAGGTAGTGCTCTTAATTAGGAAAGCTTGGGATTCTTCGAGTCACTTTAATTTTTCTTTTTCTTTATTTAAAAGTCTAAAATGGCAGCCGTTTGGGATGAAATACCTGTCGAAGTGAGAGATATTGGAGGGGCAAAAGTAAGAGTAACTTAACTCCCAATAATGTTTTTGGACCATAGAAGTTGTACTGTATAAATTTTTTAAATGCTGTTTTCTTTGCTCCCCACGTCTCCTTATTTACTTCTTATTGTCATATCATATGTTTACCCACGTGGGTACAGCAAGACACAATAATGTTAAAATACTAATCCTGTTGTAGTTAATTTAAACCATACCGACGTCTAAAGTTCCTTTCTTTTTGATCATATCTTATCGTGTTCATTATTTTCTAAAAATGTACAAATGCTTAGGGGAAAGGATTGTTTGCGAGAATGCCTTTCAAGTGTGGAGACATTATATTTGAAGAAAGGCCGCTTGTTTGTTGTCAATTTTTATGGAATGCGATGTATGGATATTCCGCTTGCGATTTTTGCATGAAGTCACTGGAAAGCGCTGAGGAAAATGTGAGGAGACTAACCGCAAGAACAGATATTTCCCTGCCGCATCCAGAGTGCTGTGAAACCAAGAAAGAACATCACATCAAATGTCCAAATTGTGAAGTAACTAATTGAAAGTTTCATTCATCATCCATCAAATAAATGTACTAAAAACAGATTACAAATTATAGTGCACTTATTGTTGCGAAGAATGTCGTGATTCAGCTGTTGACCAATATCACAAAGTGTTGTGTTTGGGGACCCATGGAGGCGACCGCAACCAACCATTAGAAATCTTACAAGAAGTTTGGCGGTATCTATTAAATTTACTTATACAATTCATTTTAACATTTTCAAAATTTATTATTTTTTTCTAGCAATATGCATTATCCACCCGAAACTTCAAATATTATGCTAATTGCAAGAATTATTGCCACAATAATACAAGTATAATATTATGCTAATTAAAATACTCGTAAGTTTAAATTTGGTGTTTTTAGTTTAATATAAAATTTGTTGCAGGCGAAAGACAGAGAAGGAGCACTGAGTTTATTTCGGCAGTTTTGTCATAGAACCGTTAATGAAGAAGAAGAAATAATTCATAAATTACTTGGACCTCAATTTCAAGTGCGTGCTACATTATGTGAAAAGCGATTTTATTTTGTACTATTTTTGGCTAATATAAATTTATTTTATTAGAATCAATTAGATCAACTTCGTGAACTTATGATGGCTGCTTTACCATGCGAAGACTGTCAAGAAGTAATTATTTGATCTTTTAAATCGTTTTGATAAATTGTTAACGTTTGGGTGTAACTCTGGGTGTTTTTAGTGGTACACTCCTTCTGGCTTTCGATCTTTAGTTGCTCTCGTCGGAACGAATGGTCAAGGAGTGGGAACGAGGTACTGTATTTGAAAAGTAATATAAAATTTGATAATTTTGATAATGGAATTTGGAAACATGTTGCAGTCCTCTATGTCTTTGGGTTAAAAACTGCGAGGACTTAGAAATTGGCGATGATGAGCGCGTTCGATTGGATGATTTTATAAATCAATTGTATCAAGAAATTGACAACGGTAATAATTTAAAATTTTATTTGTTTGCAAAAGGATAACAATAAATTGTATTATTTTGAAGAATCTGGTGGATTCCTCAATAATGAAGGATCGGCGTTATTTCCATTGCAAAGTGCTTGTAAGTTTTTATTATTTCAATTTTAATAAAGTGTTTTTAATTACATATTTGTATTATTTTGGAACTTTTTGCAAGATTTATTTAACATTTAATTTAAAAAAAATTATAGGTAATCACAGCTGTATACCAAATGCTGAACCAAATTTTCCTTACGATAATTTTAAACTTTCTATGATGGCTATCGAAGACATTCCTGAAGGTCAAGTAAGTATCAAAAAATATTAAGTTAGATTAAAATATTTTATTTTTATGTTAATATTTATTTATTTCCCCCTTTATTGGGTCGCAATGACAACTGATTTAATTAATTATTTTAAGGAAATTTGTGTTAGCTATTTGGACGAATGTACTCGTCATAGAAGCAGGCACAGTAGAAATAAAATTTTAAGGTAATTTTCATGTGTTATTTTGAGAATTGGAAGTGATAATTAATAATTCATATCATTCAAGGGAAAATTATTTATTCACTTGCGATTGTGTCAAGTGTACAGAAGAGATAAACGATCCCGATGTAACTAGTGAAGAAGAAATTGATGATGAAGATGACGACGGAGATAAAAAAGAAAATGAAAACTTAGCAACAATGGAAAGTGATAATCCAAACTGAAAATTATTCGTGGATACTCAAAGGGTAAAATTATTATCGGTATTATATTTTGCAAATTATAAATTGCATTTTAGATTTGAGATTGATTCATTTCAAATTTAATTCATTCATTATTGTTAATAAAGTCAACAATTTTTAGAAATTCTTGAATGTGCTAGTTGTTCGGTGAGTTCCATATATTTGCAGCAATAACACCATATAGCTCCAATTTTGCTAAACTAAAAAAAAAGTATTGAAAGATTATTTTTCAACTTAAGTTATACTGTATTACTGGTAATTTTGCCACCTATTTTCCATGTACAGTATTAACACATAATAATTAATGAGTGATTTTTAAAAGTTCTACTGTACATTAACGTACTATTGCCGATTTCCAGCGCTGCTTAACCGAGGTTAAACCATCTTGGTTAAACAGCGCTGGGCCTAGCAAATATATGTACAATGCAGTAGTTGCATAGCCGTGGTGCACCATGCTCCTAAGTACGTATGGAAGCATATATACAGGGGGGGACATTCCGGACTCTCGAGTCTCTTTGTTTTACCACTGTCTGTAAACCTGAGTTTAGTCGGTCAGATCGACGAGACAACAAAATGAAAAATCTACAACAAACACGAAATTTTTTGGTTTTAATTTCCCCTTTATCTCCCACCAGTTAAATTGGATGGTTTCCTTTCGTCCGTGCCCTTGAAATAAATCATAGTGACAAAAATATAAAGTACATGCGCGTACTTTATATTATTTATTAGGCTACCTGTTACTAGTATAGAGTAACCATGCATGCATAGTATGGTTATTTAAAATTAAAATGTAGAAGAAATTTTTTTTCAGTACTGTAAACCCATTCATCAAAAACACTGGACAGGATATTAATTTGATAGCTAATATTATAATTAAATTTTATACAATTTCTGTCAACGTGCAGTACAGACTGATAATTTAGTTGTAAACTGCAAAATGGCTTTATTTTGCATAAGAGTTTAACAAATAGATTGTAATAACAAACTATTCTATGAATTTTGAAAAAATTGTGGCATAAAGTAGCCTACATGCTATAAGGCAAATGAATAATAATAATGAGCAGGTGAATGGTGAAGTCAGAAATCATGTTTTACATGTATGAATAAGAATCCGCATTAAAAACATATTAATTTTGACGAGAAAGTGCACTTTGGAACAGTAATTAAAACATTAATAAAATTTTAAAGTTTTCTTTGTCAATTATTTTTTATTTTAATAAATTTGATGGCAATTTACAATAATGATTGCATGCAATAATTATTGTAAATTGTCATCAATATACTAATATTGTTGCAGCAATATTAGTTATTAAAAATTATTTGAATTAAATTTTTCTAATTACTAAATTACTTGCAATACCTCTTGGCTTTATTTGTCGTCAGTTTGTAAATAATTTATTCATAGAGGAGGAGTTCACGTACCAGATTATCAATTAACTTTATACTTTCAATAAAGTATTAATAATTATATTATTATCGACTGTTTTAATTCTCAATCAGTCATTTTTTCTGAACTACCGGTGCTATAAACTATCAATCGTAGCGACGAGAGTGCGTCACCATGATCGTAAATATTTTTATTATTTTTTTAATAAATGGATGCGCAAGTTTAGAATCTACTGTAAACTTAATGAAAGTCAACGACATTTTATTGGAATTGAGGATGTGGTCCAACATAACTTCATCCTCAACTTGTGGGGAAAAGAAACCTGAGCGTTTTTGCATCGTCACTTCTACCGGAAGAGACCAGGTATCGTTTAATAGAAAACTGAAATAATATCATTGTCAAAGGATTTAATTATTTATTTAGTAGAAGTGTAAATATTAATCATTTTTAAAATAGGGGCATCATTGCGAATGGTGCGATGCCACAAAAGCAAATTTCTCACATCATATTTCCTACGCTATTGATGGAACTGGACGTTATTGGAAGTCTAAAAACAACCCGGAAAAAGTTTTTATTACTTTAAATCTAAAGCATCCATTTTTTGTAACGTCCGTGTTAATGAAAATGGGCCCATCTCCCATGCCAGCTGTTTGGACAATTGAGCGTTCTGACGATGAAGGCCGATCGTTCAAGCCATGGCGGCACTTCACCGCCTTACCTCAAGCATGCAAAGCTCATTTCGGTATCGAATTTAATTTGCCTATTAAACGCGTTAATACTGTCATCTGTCAATCTCAAAGAGTAAGTGAGATTGAAAACGAAGAGGTGAATAATTTTTTTAATGAAAATAAAAATCATATCGTAAGTTCAAATGTTTTTTGTCTGCAAGATTGTCATCGACTTAATAAAAGGTCGTCCGAGTTATAAATCTTTTGCTTTAAATGAGGAAATGCAGGTATACAATTTTATATATTTAATATTAATTGTAAGACTATATTTTTTTACTTTTAAATGCTTATAGAAATGGACAAAAGCTACCAATATTAGGTTGATATTTTATAAGTTGCAGACCTTTTTAGGGGAACTTGTGGTAAAAGATTCGAGTGTTATGCGAACTGTGAGTGACGGATTTGAAATTTGTTATTATTAAACAATAATTATTATTATAATTATTTTATAATATATTTTTAGCAATTTTACACTTTACGCGATATTGTAGTCAGTGGGCGGTGTTTGTGTCACGGACATGATAACGGATGCGAATTTAATGAATCTACAGGAGAAATGGAATGCCAATGTCTTCATAATACTTGTGGACGGCATTGTGAAACTTGTTGTCCCGGTTATCATCAATATCAATGGAAATCTTGGACGAGAACTCAAAGTACTTCTTATGTAGGCTGTCAAAGTATGCAAAAAAAAATTTTTGTAAAAAATTTTTTTATGAAAACTATTAACATTTTAACCTAGAATGCAATTGTTTTGAACACGCTAACAATTGCTATTACAATGCAACAGTAGAAGATGAAAAATTGAGTTTGGATATGAAAAGCAAGTATCGTGGTGGAGGAGTTTGCATTAATTGCTTGGTACCGACTATATAATTTTGAATCATTATTTTCTATGTTTTAAAGCTATTGATTATTTTATTAGCATAACACGGAGGGGGTTAATTGTGAAAAATGCAAAAATGGGTTTTATCGTTCCGCTAATGTTTCTCCTTTCGATCCTTATGGCTGCAAAAGTAAAAGAAAACATTTCTAAATTTTAATAAAAATTGATTTATATTAATTTATTTATTAAAATTAGAATGTCTTTGCAATTTGGAGGGATCTTTAAATATTTCATGCAATGAAACGGATGGCTATTGCCTTTGTAAAAAAAACGTAATAGGACCAATTTGTAACTCGTGCGAAATAAATTTTTGGAATTTTCCAAACTGTAAAAGTGAGTCCAGTATTTTCAATATTTTTAAACAAAGGGAATTTACCTTCCATGAAATCTAGAATGCAATTGTTCATCGATTGGTTCGGTGGAGCAAGTCTGTGATTTGCTAACCGGAAGTTGCAAATGTAAACCAGGAATGTCTGGTTTAAAATGTGATGTTTGTCAAGATTTAAATAATAGCATCATTACTGAAAATGGATGTTTAAGTATAATTAATTTTTTTATAAATAATTCAAAGATTCATCAAAAGAATAATTTTATTTAGTTTGTCATCAGTGCTCATTGGATCACTTAAATCTAACCAAGACACTATGGGTCGATAGTTCTTCAAATGAATTTAGATTAAGTACGCCAATGGATTCTTGGGTTCATCTGCGTTTACGTTGGATTGATGAGCTAGTACTAAAAACGAGAAGCTACCTGACGACTATGCTGAAAATTTTCAGCAAAAAAATTGGATGGAAGCCTCGAATTTTTGAATCGCACGGAATGCTAATGTATGCGTACATTACGCAAACTACTGACTTAAATGAAGCTATTATGAGGATGGAAATTTGGACAACGAAATATTTAGTTGATTTTAAAATTAACAGTCTGAAAGTAATTATTTACCGGTAATTATAAAGTTGAGTACACTTTATAAAAATCTAAACTTTTTTTAGAGATTAAAAAAAGCATTAATGGTCAAAGATTCTTCTCGTAAAACTTTAAGTTCATCTGTGTCCGTATTAAGTAAAACGAAGCAATCGGAAAATTTAATTGAAGGTACTGTAATACAGTAGAGTATGATACAAATTTAGAAACACGTATTGTTAAATATTTTTTTGGTAATAATGAAAGTTTATTTTGTTCAGGTGCAATTTCAAATCTGGCTAATATTATGATTAATTCTAGTAAGAGATGTGCTGATTCATGTAAAAAGTTGGTTGAAAGCAGCGCTTTTGATTGGCACAAACAAATATTTCATTTAAATGAAAAATTCGTCAATGCGTACGATAAAGCCTACGCAGAAATGAAGGAAGCCAATATTATAGAATCAATTGCAAAAAGATTGGATTTTTACAGTTTAAAGGAGTTGATTAAATTAAATAAGAACAAGGGTTCTTTAAAAAAAATTACTCGACTTTTAGTTGCCAATAATTTAACTTTTGAATTACTATCAGCAAGATTGAGATCGGCCAACTTGCTTTTTAATCCAGGCTATATTTTACGTCTTAAAGTAAGTTTGTTGTATGTAATTATTTCAAATGTTAACTGTTTCTTTTTTTTAAGAACAAAATTTCTGATATCTATCAAGAAATTAAACTTTTCTACGAGATAGACGAAATAAAAAATCGTTTTGCCAATCTTAGATCAAGTTACAAATTTAAGGAATCCGTAAGTAGAAACATTTTTAGGTTATTTTCAAAAATTATTTATTTATGTTTATTTTTGTTTGTTTAATAATAAGGAAAGGGTGAAAAAATTCCGTTTATTTGAGAAGAAAGTTAATGAATTTAAAACATTAGCGTGTACTGCTACTGATAATTTGGTTATTCCAAAAAAACTATTAGTACAATTGCCAAAGAAAACTTCCGAGTTAATTAACACATCAAATTGGATTTCAAAGTAACTTTTATTTATGCATTTTCTTTTATTTGGATGTCAATTTAATTTAAAAATGCGTCATAGGCAATTTGAATTTGTTGATGATGTTTCTAAACCGTTCCATTTAGCCAACCACAATTTTAAATCAATTTCAAATGTGGTTGAAAAAAGCAAAAATGAAGTATTGAAAATAGAAAAATTTACTTATCTGGTACATTTTCATTTACGAGTATTATACGTTTCAATAGGCAGCAATAATTGGCTTTAAATATATTTTCCTTTTAGGTTAATAAATTTATTAAAAATATGTACCAAGAGCTGACCAATTTAACAATTGGCAAAGAAGAATTTTCATTTACTTTTGACTCTAACGGATGGCCGAATCGTGATAACTTTGATGATGAAGACGACTATCCATCTTCAGGGTATTTTCAAGACGAAATTGAAAATTCGAGTATAAAACCAACATTTCGAATTGAGACCGGAGTATCGTTTTGGAAGGAGATTTTAAATGAAGAAAAAGCAAAAAGTGAATGGACACAACGTGCAATAAATGGTATTATTATTAAAACAGTTTTTATTAAGTTATAAGTTTAATTAAATTTATTGTAATGTTTTAAAGATAAAGCTTATGAATTGAGTAATCTACCCAAAATTATGATAAAATCAGAAATTTCTAGGAACGGCAATGATGAAATGGTAAAGTACCTCGGCCACGAAATTCTTTCTTTGACACAAACTCACGTTGATTTTCAATTTACAAAAAATAACGTTTTATCTAAAAGTGAAAGCATTAAAACGTTTGCAAATAAAGTTGAAACTAATTTAATGAATATGAACACTTGGTATGAAAAACAAATAAATAAATTACAAAATAAATGCCTGGATGAGCAATTGCGGTTTACAGAAACCGTAAGCAAAAGTATGCAGTTCAGCTATAATAATTCTTAACTTGGATTTAATATTTTATTTGTTTATAGTTAAAAACGATGTTCAAATAGTATCTTCTATAGTTAAAAAAGTATCTGATCAAGAAATCCGGCAATTGCCTATTTTATCAACGGAAAGAATCCTTGCTGTTAGAAATAACCTGAATAAAATCCGTCAATCTCTTTCTACATTTCAAGTAAGTTAGTCACATTTAATAAAATTAATTAATTAAATTTTTAAATTGTATGCTTTCATTTAGACTCCTCTACAGTTTAATTCTCCATCTTATGTATCAATTATTTTACCGGAAATGGCTAATTCTCTAATTACGACTTTTGAGTTTTGGATAAAAATAGAAACGAGCAATGCGTTTATTTTGAAATTAGGAGATGTTAACGATTCAAGCACCAGTATTTCGTTATATGTAAAATCTCAATATTTAATTGTTGAAATTGAAGATGGAAATAAACTTGCAACAACATCTAAAAAGGCGGACGATTTGTTGAGTTTTGGCTATTGGCACTTTGTGGAATTCAAGTGGTAGAGAGTAGAGAAAGAGTTGAAAAACTGCAATAATTTTTATGAATTATTATTTTAGGATTGCAGAGATGGTGACTATATCTGTGGGAATTGGTATATCAAAACCAAAACAAATTTTAAAATTTGAACTCGAATCTTTTTATAATCGAGAAATTGCTCCAACTGTTTATATTGGAGGTCTTCCGAGTGATACTGTTAGTAATAATTTATAAAATAATTTAAAGTATTTTAATAACTTATGTTCTCTCCCAGTTTGCTTTATATTTTATAGGCTGTTTGGGTGGATTAAAAATCAATGGGTTTGCTGTGAACATGTACAATTGGAATTTGATAAAAGGACATGTGCAAAGCTGTAACTCCTTACCGTCGTGAGTATTTGCAATAAATTTGTTATTCTAGGTATACTCTGAGAAGATAATTTGTTGTAATTTTTCACGTAATAATTAAGAGATAAAATGAAAGTTCTATCTACTTTATCTTTTAACGGAAATGGCGGTTTGAGTATCGAACCACCTTTAAGTTCATTTGGTGTTCTTCCGGAAATGGAATTCTTTTTAAGAACGGTGCAATCTAATAGTGTCATCGTTTTCATTACTGATCAAACTCAGGTTAAAATTGAAGTTCTTTTAAAGACAAACAAATAAATTTATTTTAATATATTATTACAGGAGGAACAATTGATCGTGAAACTTGTTGATGGTCGAATTGCTTTATTTTTTGAAGCTACAAATAAACTTAAAAATATTGAAGTTGTTTCAGCAAAAAAATATAATGACGGAAAGCTTCATCACGTAAAAGTAAGTTAAATTTATTTAATTAAAAGTAGTTCTACACAAATTACGTAAAAGCAATTGTTCAAGTACTTTTAGATCACAAAGAGCACTTGAATTCGTGCTTCAATTCGTTTTCCAATCTGATTGACAGTTTATTCTACCGACGGAATATTTTAACTTTTATTTAGATTTAAGTTGTTTACGAGTACAATTTTCTATTAAAAAATGTTTTGTTTAAATTCTTAGTACACAGAAAAGTTACAAATATCTTATTTTTAGTTGACTCAGATTCGAAAAGAATTGATTACCGGCCTAAGACTCTCCGTGGACGACTTGGATAGAATAAATGGAGTTTTATATAATCCAAACACAAAGAAAACTGTCATTAGTTTAGGGACTATCAGTTCAAAAATTTGGAGAGACTATGAGGATCGTAATTTTATTGGATGTTTAATTGGTTTAAAAATTAACGGTCAAAGCCTGACTCAAATGAGCCGCTCTAATAATCGTTTTGATTTTTTAATGGCGATGTGTCCGACGGTAGTTTAATTAAATTTTAGTTTAAATGCATAAATGATTAATTAATTTTTTTAAAAAATTAGGTATTGGGTAGATGCATGTGCTTATCTGAAAATACAACAAGAGCAATAAATGTGAAACCATTGGGATTTCGAATCACGAAATTGAATTTGGTATTTTCATATGGTTTAAAACCTTTTTCTCCAGGAACCACGATATTATATTATTCATCATCACCGGTATAAAAAGCAAAATATAATGTGTTTTATTTAATATTTATTCAGGGTTTTCTTAGTATTCGTCTTTGGAAATTTACGCAACTTCAAAAACAAAATTAAATGTTCGGCATGAATTGGGCTACCCATCAAAAGTGAAAAAATTAAATCAGCGTTTGCTAATAGTTGAAGATTCATCATGGCACACTATTATATTAAAAAATCAATTTTTTAATAATAATAGCAGGTTAATATCGAAAATAGTTTTAAATATTTGCTTATTTAATTTTTATCTTTTTTTTACAGTAGTTCCATTTTGTTTATTGATGAACACAAAGTAGAATTACCAATTGACCTTTTCTCTGATATCCGCTTTTCTGCGCAGAATATATTGCATCTTGGTGGAAAACCTTCGGCCATTAGGGATGATTATGCATCTCGTTATCATTCTACATGCTATCGAGACTTCCTTTTAAATGACGAGTAATTAGTAAAATATTTTCTTAGTTTCTAATTAATGCAATTATAAATTTTTTTCAGATGGCTGGATTTCGGTAATTACGCTAAAGATAGCGATTTAGAAATATGTTGATTGGGGAGCATAATAATTACTATAATTATTTAAATGTCTTAATGAATGTGTACCCTTATCTTGGAAAACGATTTCTTTCATTCTATAACCAAGATGTATCCTTATTTGTGTTATTTATTTGTTTACTGCATGTAAAGTTGTATAGAATAGGTAAATGTAATTATAGCTTTAAGCGAAAATCAAGTGACTGCAGAAATTGCACGTCGTGAACATTTATACGCTCTCTTTTGACCTTTTTTTTTAAAGTGATAAATTTCACGAGTATCTTAATTAATTTGAACTTGGAATCAACTTAACAAATAGTTAAATAATTATTTTCCTGCGTTAATAGTGTTGCCTTTTGAAGCTTTGAGTAAAATTATGTAATTAAAATGTAGTGAAGTATTTGCTGAATTATTGCGGGTAATTGAAGAAATAATAATTATAGAAATAATTTAACTAATTTTTATGAAGTAAAAATAATTGTATATAGCACGTTGTTTTGTTACTTTTTAACCATTTGTATTTTTGCTAGCCTTTGAAATTTTTTCATTTTAAATTTAATATTATTTTAACTTTAAGATTTTTTTAAAACAAAAATATAGTTCTTTAAATTGATTTTTTTTTTAATTTCCGATTTACCTTGCAATATGAGATTGCTTTTATGGTTTTGTTTTACGTTTGTAATTTTTTTGCAGTGCTTACAGCAAACCGACTGTTTATTTCCAGTGGATATTCAAAGCTTAGATTTCAGTACTTTTACATAATATTATACTAATTTTATAAGATTTTTTTTTTAAAGAAATTTAAATATATTATTAGTTATTCAAATTTCGGTGCCATATTCGTTTATTTTGCCAACGTTTCGACGACGAAGAAGTGTGGGCGATGTGCAATCAAACAATAACTTTGATTCTCAAGATGGATTAAAATTTTCTCGACTGCAATCCATGTTTAAATATTTACGTATGGAAGAGCCAGCCTGTCAAAAACGTTTATTATGTAAAGCTACTCAAAATCCCAGCAAATATTCACCACTCAGTGATGTTATAATGCAACATTTGGATCCGTAAGTAGTGAAATAAAATGTAGCCTATAATATCAAACTATATTATTGATTTTTGTTAAATTAGTCGTTTAGGGGAAAAGAAATTCGCTAACAACGAAACCTTTTCGCAACATTTTCTATACAACGAATATTACTCAGCTGGTCGAATGGGATTTTATCCGGATACAAATTGTGAACTTGAAACTGCTTCGTGTTCATCAAATCCGGACGAAACAATTGACTGGAATTTAATGAAAAGTTTTCAATTAATGAAACACTTTCTCAATGCCAGTCTTAAGTAAAACCGCATTTAAAATTTCCTGTAGGTTACTTAGTAAAAATAATAGCTTTATTTAAGTTTTAAAAATATAAATTTAATTATTTAATTAAAATGATCGATACTTATTTAAAAAAAATAACTTTATTTATTTAATTAAAATTATCTTACTTACGGTACCGGTATTTAAAAAAAAAAAAAAAACTTTATTTATTTAATTAAACAACCGTACCGGTACTTATTTAATTTATAATTTAAATATAAATGGCTATACATGTACGAGGTCTTTAGATAAATAAACAAAAAAAAAATTGAGTTATGGTTTTAAATGAAAGTGGATGCCGGTACTTCAAAAATCTTATTTTGAACCGAAATAGAATTGTACCGTATGCGTTTGATGTACTGTAAATAGAGGAAGAAGGAAGAAAGTATTAAATATATATTTTTTTTGTTTAAACAATAATGCTTTTCAAAGTGAGTTAAAAAGCACTATAGTGAAGTTGTGTTGCGGAAACTGCCCTTTCTGCTAAGGTCAGTGTCAACTTATCAGCTCCTCGATAATTTACTTTTCTTCTTTAATTAAGAGGTCTTCTCTAATTTTATTTCCTTCTTTCATGCTTTCTTCTTTTCTTTTGTTGTCTTTCTTGGACTCTGAACACGCACACTTTTCTTTTCTTCCACCTGCCTGTCACATTCTCTTTTTGCTTCATCAACATAACAAATGGCCATTTACTTCTAAACGCAAAGGAAATGGCATGTGAAAGTCATTTGGGATTTCGCTTCTTATTTTTAAGCATCTGTGTTCTGTGCTTATTTCGCACAAAAAATGCTGTGATTTTACCTTTTCCAACTTCAATTGGAGATGAATTTAAGTTTGGTAAGAAAAAAAATTCTTATTGTTTATGTAGGCTCCCGTATATAAAGTTTTTGTGTTTTTTTTTTTATTAATTAAGATCTTCAAATTACTATTCCTTATACTGTCGCTTTACCAAAATTTGTTGGACAATTAGGCAGAAGAAAACGAAGTTTTCAGTCATCTGTAAATCATAAAAATATATCTGCTTTGACAACAAGTGAAGATACAAGATTTACGCAACTTCAATCGGTATTTTCAAAAATTGGAATTGAAGATTTTGCATGTCAAAAGCGATTGCTGTGCAAAGTTTGTCACAATTTTGAATCATTTTCACCCTTAAGCGATTTCATCTTACAATACGTATTTGATCTGTTAAGTATAAATTTATTTATGTTTTTCACAATGTTTAGTTACGTTTTATTTTATTTTATTTTTCTAAAATTTTATTCATAACATTAACGTAATTGTATGTTGTTACTTTTGTCATTAGACGTTCCGGTCGCAAAATCCACATAAACGAGACTTCGGAGAGCGATTTGCGGTTGAAAGAGTTTTACGAGATTGGTCGTAAGGGACTTAATTCCAACACAGATTGCGATTTGGAAACTTCCGCGTGTCCTTTTGATCTAGACAAGGTAATCAATTGGAATGCAATGAAGGTATTTCAGCTCATTAAGCAATTCATTAATTTGAGGTTGAAATGACTCTTTGCAAGCACTCAATTGTAATTGAAAACGCGTGCGAATAATACAGAAAAGCACATTTATCGATTACATGATTCACTTTTTTTGTTTATTAATTTCATTAACAATTGCGCTCGATATATAATTTTATCAAAAAAACATTACGTATGATTAAATATATTGTAATCGCATACATTTTTATTATTTATTTATTAAAAAGAATTAATTTATAATGCGTGTCAGCAATCAATGTTAAAACAAAATTAAAAAAAAATTATAATAAATAAAATTTTGTATAATTTATTTTAATAGACATTATTCTCCTTTTCTTTTCAATAAAGAAGTTTGAAAATCGATCACTTTTGAATTCACTTCTTGCATTGGAGATGTGTTAGCGGTTGAAGGCCTTTCTCGGGCTTCGATGCCCATGTGGGCGCTCAGTTTACTAGAAGCTTTTTTAAAGGTCTTTGTCAACCATTCCTATAAAATACATACATGTATGTAAAATAATAATAATAATAATAAAAAAAATTAAAAAATAGTTTTAATAAATTATTGTAAACTTGAACCTGAATGACATTAATGCACATGGATGTAAGTGCCAAACCAAATAGAAGATAAACAAATGTGCCCATCATAAAGATTGGATGTTCGGGAACCAAATCACCAAAACCGATAGTGCTCATCGAGATGAAGACGAAGTAAAAGGCTTCAAAAAAACTCCAATTCACTTCCCATTGATTAAACATCAGTGCTCCTAGCATTATATAACCAACCAAAAGAGTCACCGCGACTCCAACAGGTAAATCGAATTCGTCATCGATTTGGTATTTTTGGTTTTCCTGGTTAATTTCCATTTCTTCTCGACATTCATAACTGCAATTATTTATGTTTTTTGTTGTAGAAGGTGTGTACGTGGCTTGCTCGTCTTTACTTTGGCGTTTAATTGCTTTCACCGTAGCCTAAAGCGCGTACAAAAACATCGATAAAAAGCGAGTATAAAAGATTTGGGTAAGTGCTAAGTCAGGGAAACTTTTTATTTACCTGAATAACTCCGGCTCTGCGAAATTTTTTGCAGCTTTCTGTGTGGTAAAATCTGTGCACAAGCGAATATAAAAATTTAATCCCTCGAGTAAAAAGTTTTCCAAAATCTGCCAACACCATAAGCAACAGTGGGATTCCAAATGTGGCATATACCATTGTTAAAGCTCTACCCGCTGTTGTACTTGGGATAATGTGGCCATACCCTACATATTAAAATAGATTTTTAAAAACATTTCTTTAATAATAACAAAATTACTATCGATTTTTATTTTAATGCAGTATACGGTATTAAATAATAATGGAAAGAAAAAAATGTTTAAATAGACTTTAATTAATTTTTTTTTAATTTTAAAAGTACTGTATATTTTTCAAATTTTGAGTACAATATTCCACAATTTTAATTAAAACAGTTTTTTTCTTCTCAATACTTTTTCTTCAAGGTTGTGCAATTTTTTCCAGAGCCGTACATGAATTATGCATTAGTAACTTAACGGTAATTTATTGTAAAAAAATAAGATAAAATCCTTGTTACACGTTTCATTAAAAATAAATGGTTGTTGACTTGAAACTGCTTTACAAAAGTAATAAAAAAATATATTTTTGAGTTAAACAGCTCATTGACAAATAACGTGCGTTTAGAAAACGCAGCATTAGTTTACGGATAATTTAAATTTTGTACATAAACAAGTTTGAGATTTAAAAATGTTGCAGTGCATGCAGCACATTATTT
>JAQGAY010000451.1:0-27259 GCA_034698085.1 Polydesmus angustus | reverse complement strand
TTGTGTTAAAATTTCAAGTCAATTGATCCAGTAGTTTTTTCAGTTAGCTACCAGGAACATATTCGCGCCTTAATTCGAGCTAGATTTTTATATATATAGATTTATGTTTTAATTAATTAAAAAAAATCAATTATGGAAAGATTGACCATTTTTCTGACGTTTTTTATGTGGACGAAATCGCCACAGGCATCTGTTATTAAACAAGATGAGCCTTCCATGTTAAGCTTTAATCTATGTAAGAAAAATAAATCCTTTATAATTTAGACCCAAAGAGTAAATTTTTAAAATTTGCGAAAACAAATGCCACAATTAAATCGTATTATCAAATAAATAATAAAAATTAATTGTTCTAATAAATAAATACCGATATTGATTTTAAAAAAAACGACACTATGCCCTCAGTTTAATTTGAATAAAAAATCAATTTTTTGGCAATAAGACTCCTCAGCTATCATATGACTCACACGAATAAGCAACAAACAATGAGCAAGTTCAATATACAGTATAATATAATATTATGTAGCGAGATAGCTCTGGATTCAGCTCCGTTCACAACCGCTCTCTCCCTCTACTTTTATAATAATTATTGTAATTCATGTTTTAATTAACTAAAAAAATAATTATGGAGAGATTGATCATTTTTCTGACGCTTATTTTGTGGACGGAAACGCCAAGGGCTGCTGTTATTAAACAAGATGAGCCTTTCATGAAGCGGGAAATCAACACAGCAGTCAATCTTCGCCATCAGGTACAAATCATCTGCAATTTTTGGTATTAGTAAATTAAAATATGAAAATATGTAACTGAAAATGTACTTCTACTTTTTTTTAAATTAAATTTCTAAAATTAATTAACGTTAATTAGCTGGTATTATTGTTTTAGAATGAGGAAAAGAGACATGACTCTACAAAAGTTGTTCCAAAAGAAGGAGCATCGTTGAACGAAACCGACTTCTTCAATGCCAAATTTGTTGGTATAATCTTAACTTTAACGCTAATTAATTGACGGAGTGACTAATAAAATAAAAAAAAATGTTTTATTATCAGACACAAAAAGTGGCAATTACAAAGCAGATGAGGATCCAACCTTAACAGCTGGTGAGTGTTCATTTTCCTCTAACAAAATAATTATTATGATATAAAAGTTGTTTTTTTTTTGCTTTGCAATTAACATATAATTTAACAATAATGGAAAATAAAGCTTAGTAATGTATACCAAACATAAAGTTTAGTGAAGCTTAGATGAAGTTTAGGAATGGTTAAATATTTTTTAATTGTACAAACGAATCAATAATTACAGTAAAACCCGTTTACAGTGTTCCCGCTTCTAGTGCGATTTTTGCCCGGTCCCTTGGACAACGCCATTAGAACATGTGTTAAAAAACCCGCTTAAAGTGCGCCCGTTTACAGTGCGAACCCGCGTATACTGCGACCATATTTGGGTCTCCAAAGACTAAAAGCCTGTATAATACAACCGCTTATAGTGCGCTCCATTTATTTTTAAATGAATTTTTTTTAAAAGAAAAATATTTATTTAAAATATAGAAATTTTTAAAATTGTGAACTTTTTGAGCAAATTTTTCGTACCAATTGCAGTATGCATGTAAAAAAAAAAAAAAAAAAAAAAAAAATTGGATAAAAAAAATATTTCTGAGTACCGGTACGGTAAATGTTTCGTTTCACTCAGAAAATACTTTAAATTACATTTTTAGCATTTCCCGGATATAGTGCGAAACCGTTTATAGTGCGAATTTTTTTCGGTCCCTTGAATCGCACTATAACCGGGTTTTACTGTAATAACAATTATTGTTGAACGTGATAGGTTTGTTCGAGGGAGACATTGACGGAATCGATATCTCTGACATTGAGTCGGTCGATGTAAGTGCCTTTAAAATAAGTTTTAGTAAAAGCTTTACTTAACCCCAAAACGAATTTTGTTTGCAGAAGAACGCTGTTCTCGATCTTGACCGACAATGGCCAAACGCAACCATCCCTTACGACATCGCCAACAACTTCAGTTCGTTCGTCACTTCCGCTTTCTCTTTAACTCTGTGTTTTTTTTATCCTATTGTTTCATTAGGCAATAGATCGCGGGCATTGATTGTCAGGTCCATGGAAGAGTACCACAGGAAGACCTGCATCCGGTTCGTACCAAAAACTTCCGCTCATAAAGACTTCGTGCACATCATGGATGCCGGAGGGTGTTTTTCAAAGATAGGGCGAGAAGGTGGGGCGCAGAATCTGTCGCTAGCACCCAATTGTTTTCATTTCGGGGTCATCGTCCATGAGCTCATGCACGTCGTAGGTAGGCCTACTCTCGGATAAGTATTACACTTGCTAGAAATCGTTACAAACTTGTCCAAATCCACTAAACGCGTTTTATTTGTTGTTTAATATATTTCGAAACTTGTAAAAGTAATCTAAAAACTTGCACAAGAAATTTAAATACCTTATCCAAGTTATGTATGAACTGGCGCAAGTGTTTTGCAAGTGTGTTCAAGTTATGATTGAATTACTGTATCTTGTTACTTATATAAATCAAGTGTGGACCTGTTTAACTTGATCGATTTAAGAAAGGACTTGCGCAAGTGATCGCGCACTTACTAAAGTTATCCACGGTTATTTAGGCTTTTTGCACGAGCAGAGCCGCGCAGACCGAGACGACTACATCACTATAGTAACGAGTAACATTATAAAAGGTTTTTTGTTAAACTTAGTAATTAACTATTAAAATTGAGAGTAATTTTTTTATTGTGTTTGAAAGGAATGGAGAGTAACTTCTGGAAGTACACTTGGAAGCGCATCCAGAGTTTAGGCGCGGCTTACGACTTAGGTTCCATCATGCACTACGGGCCTTTTGCTTTCGCTCGAAATAAGTCCCAGCCCACCATTACCTCTAATGTGAAGGGCAAGTCCTTTGGGCAGAGAAAAGGCTTCAGCGAGATTGACCTAAAGAAAATCAACAAACTCTACCAGTGTCAGATGAACAAAACGGGCGGCAATTGCACGGACATAGATGGACAGTGCGCGGATTTCGCGAAACAGGGCCAATGCGAGAAGAACCCCGTGTATATGAGCTTCTACTGCATTAAAGCCTGTGGACTGTGTAGTAGCTAAACCCACTTCATGATTTAAAATCACAAAATGAAACCAATAACAACTTTAAGTTTACATATTTAACAATGAGAAGAATCTGTAGAAATCAGTCTAGTTCACTGTTTAATCAATAAATATCAACTTTTTTTTCTATTGTTATAATAAATCAATATTGTTTTTTTTTTTAAAAAAATACCTAATGCAAACTGTTTTTATTATTACTCGTAATTATTAATTAATTTCTTTTAATTTACTTGCATTTTCCAGTTAGCTTTTTTAATGACGTCATGTGGACTGGTGATTGGGTGTCTACTATAATTGCAACCCCGCCTGAATCGGCTCTCGAGCGCTACGGAGCGCTCTCTGTTTGAAGGCGTCCCTACGTCACAGTTAAAAGTTGGCGTGGTTGAGAAAGACGTGTTTGCTAATTTCTCCTCCATTTTCAATTCTTTTGTTCTCCCTCGGCATTTTTTAATTTTGTTGAAATAATGGTTCAGGCTATTCTTGTCATTTGTGAGAGAAATTATCATTTATCGCTTGATTAAAATGCTATCATTAATCCGTTTAATGATTACATATGCCTTAATCACATACACTGTACTCATTTGTGTTGAGCATGTGTTTTTCAACCACGTTTTTCATGGCGTAACCGTTAACGCATTTAAAGAAGGATTTTCAAAAAAAATAAAGATCTTTTCAAAAAAATAATGATCTTCTAACAAATAATTTTTTGGTTTCGAAAAATTATATTTTCTAGTTATAACTCCTGCTTAGGGCACATGACTGTCTATTTCAGACGACAAATTTTAAATAAAAAAAAAAGGTAAAAACTACTTTTTAATTTAGTAACAGTTCCTGTTTTGTTTGTGTGGATTTTAATTTAAAATTTCATACCGTACCGGTATTAAAAATTTTAAAAAATTTCATATCAAAAATTTTAAATTTTAAAAAATTTAAGGAAATTGGAGCTCATTGTATATGCTGCTAATAAAAATATGTACCCGGTATACTCGTATTATAAGGCATATTATTATGATGTATAGTTATAAGGTATAATCCCATAATGTACAAATTTAATAAGCGTTCTTCCTTACATTATACCATTGAGCTCCAATTTCCTTAAATTTTTTTAAATTTAAAATTTTTGATATGAAATTTTTTAAAATTTTTAATACAGGTACGGTATGAAATTTTTTTAAATTTTTAATACCGGTACGGTATGAAATTTTAAATTAAAATCCACACGAACAAAACTTATTTTTTACTTTTTTGTGCATTAAAGGAAATTTAAGTAAATTTTTTTTTTTATTTGAATAAAAATCAATTTTTTGGCAAGAAGACTCCTCACCTATCGTATGATACAGATGAATAAGCTGCAAACAAAGAGCAAGTTCAATAATATTATACCGGTACAGTATAATATTATAATAGAGAAAGCTCTAGTTTCAACTCCGTTCTCAACCCCCTCTTTCTCTCTCCTTTTATAATAATTATTGTTATTACCTGTTACTCATGTTTTCATTAATTGAAAAAAATAATTATGAAAGTTTTGATCATTTTTTTGACGCTTTGTTTGTGGACGGAAACGCCACAGGCTGCTGTTATTAAACAAGATGAACTTTTCATGAAACACGAAATCAACCTAGCAGATGATCTGTTTAATCTCCGCCATCAGGTACTAGTCATTTGCATTTTATTAGTTAATTAAAAAATGATAATATTTAGGTGAAAATGTACGTTTACTATGGTTATTATTAATGTTATTTTTACGCCTGAATAAACTACCAATATTTATTAATTTTATGAAAGAAATTAACATTAATTATTATTTTTTTTAGAATGAAGGAAAGAGACAGAATGCTAAAATAGTTGCTCAAAAAGAAGGAACAGCGCTTAACGAAACCGACTTCAAGGATGCCAAATTCGTTGGTATAATCTGAACTTTAACATTAATTAATAACAGTGTGATTAATAAAATGAAATATGTCTAATATCAGACACAAGAAGTGCCAATTACGAAGCAATATTAAAAGCTAGTGAGTAGGCCTATTCGTTTTCATCTTTAAAATTATTTGTTTCATATAAAAGAATTTTAACGTTCGAGGTCAAATCAAAAAGTTCGATCAATTTTGAATTTTTCGTTTTACATTTGTCAGATTAATATATTTTTTTGTGGACATGTTGATGTACTTGTTTTTGACTTTTGCTTAAATTTACAGCCATGTTTAAGGTGTATTTTTGGTTTTTCAGCCATTTTTGCAGGTGGGGTTTTTTTGAATTTTCACAATATAAAATAATTTTGTTAAGTGCCATAAAATTTTTGTTCCAAGCTGTTACAATTAATAAAGAATATTATTTAAACAAATTAATCGGTTATGTGATGAAATTTGTTGAAAATAGCCATATTTATGGAGTAATAATTGCACCATTTTGAGGCACCAGCTCACACTCCATTGAAACAATAGCACTAAAAATCCTAAAATGCATCAAAATTCACCAAACTTGGTCTAATTTTCTATACAAAATAAAAACGAATAAGGAAAAAAAAAAAAAAAGATAAGCATTAATGGCACCCAATAAAATTATTTTTTATTGTGAAACTTAAAAATCGCCGAACATGGCAGAAAAATCAAAAACACACTTCAAATATGGCTGTAAATTAAGACAAAAATTAATAACATGTTCATCAACATCTCCACAAAAAATTATATTTATCTGACAAATGTAGGACGAAAAATTCAAAAATTGAACCAACTTTTTGATTTGACCTCGTACATGAAACTTAGTGATGCTTAGATGAAATTTAGGAATGGTTGAATATTTTTTTTTAAATAAAAACAAATTAATTAATAAAAATAATTATTTTTGAACGTGATAGGTTTGTTCGAGGGAGACATTGCGGGAGTCAACCTCTCAGCCATTGAATCACTCGGAGTAAATACAATTAAAATAAGTTTAGTACAGGCCTTACTTAACCTCAAAACGGAATTTCTTTGCAGAAGAACGCCGTACTCGATCCTCAGCGATGGCCAAACGGAATCATCCCTTACGTCATCGCCAACCACTTCAGTTCGTTCGTCACTTCCGCTTTTTATCTAAGCATTGTGTTTTTTTAATCCTATTGCTGTATTAGACCGTAAATGGCGGGCGCAGATTGCCAAGGCCATGGATGAGTACCACCGGAAGACGTGCATCCGGTTCGTGAAAAAAACTCGGGCTCATAGGGACTTCGTGAACATCGTGGACAACGGCGTGTGTCATTCACAGATAGGGCGTGTAGGTGGGGGCCAGAGACTGTCGCTAGGAAGGACTTGTTTTGGTTTGGGGATCATCATACATGAGTTTATGCACGCCGTAGGTACTTCCGCTTTACTCGATTAAGTCTTACACTCGCTATAAATCAGGGGCGGATTTCCAAATTTTTCGCCTCGAGGACAAAATGTTTTGGCCGCCCCTCGAAACAGAAAAAATTTCGAGCCTCGCAAGTTTTGTGCTTTAAATTTATCACAATATACACGGTGGACAGAAAAAAAACGTTCAATACTGAATTAGTATTAAATCCTTATAATGCCGATAACACAGTCAATATATTTCACTGCCACTTGGAAAAAATTTATTTTAGGAACTTTTTTAATATTTAATTGTTTTATTCTGCGTTTAGAATATGCGCTTCCGGTCCCGAGATAAACAGTAAAACTCAATCAAATTAGAATCAATGCAAACCATAGTGACTGAGTATGATGGGTTTTACTGTTTGGGTTGTGACCATAGGAATAAGAGGATATTATTCTAAACGCAGAATAGAACAATTAAATATTAAAAACGTCCTTAAAGTAAAGTTTTTCCATGTGGCAGTGAAATATATTGACTGTGTTATCGGCATTATAAGGATTTAATACTTATTCAGTATTGAACGTTTTTTTTCTGTCCACCGTGTAGATTTACGCTAAAAGTAATTTTGATAGAAAACAAAGTTTTTGATTTTTTTGCGAAATTTTGTTGATATTTTTGCGAAATTTTGTAATTTAATTGATTTTGTTGTGAAATTTAGTTGATTTTTTTGCAAAAATTTTTTTGCTTTTTTTGCAAAATTTATTTGATATTTTTCAAAAATTTTTTGTGAAATGTTTTTGATTTTTTTGCAAAATTTTTTTGATTTTTTTGCGAAATTTTGTTGATTTTTCTGCGAAATTTTGTTGATTTTTATGCAAAATTTTTTTGATTGTTTTTTTTTTGCGCTTTTGGCTGTCCCTAAAATTGTGCCACCCTGAGGCCCTGGCCTCACCTGGCCTGTTTAGAAATCCTCTTCTGTACAAATCGTTAGAAACTGGCTCAAGCGTTTTGCAAATGTATCCATGTTATGTAGCAACTTGTTTGAATTACGGTATCTCGATTTAAGAAAGGACTGGGGCGAGTAATAGCGTACTTACTAAAGTTACCTAATATGGTTGTTTAGGTTTCTGGCACGAGCAGAGTCGAGCAGACCGAGACAAATACGTCAGAATATTGACGGAAAACATCCAAAAAGGTTTAGTTAGATTTAGTAATTAGCCATTAAAATTGAGAGTAAATTTTTTATTTGGGTTTGAAAGGAATGGCGTACAACTTCCGGAAGATCTCCTGGAAGTACATCCAAAATTTAGGCGCGGCTTACGACTTTGGTTCGCTCATGCACTACGGGCCTTATGAGTTTTCTCGATTTAAGAACCGGCCCACCATTGTCTCTAGGGTGCCGGGCAAAAAATTTGGACAAAGAAAAGGCTTCAGCAAAATCGATCTGATGAAAATCAACAAACTCTACAAGTGTCAAATGCACAAAACGAGCAAATGCAAGGACGTAGATAAACAGTGCGCGGAGTTCGCGACACAGGGCCAATGCAAGACGAACCCCGTGTATATGAGCTTCTTCTGCATCAAAGCCTGTGGACTGTGTAGTAATTAAGGCCATTTCATGGCTTTATCATTTAAAATTACAAATTGAAACCAATAACAACTTTAAGTTTGCATATTTAAAAATGAGAAAAATCTGTAGAAATCAGTCCAGTTCACCCGTTTAATTGCACATTTTCTAATTAATAAATATCACTTTATGTTTTTATTGTTTTAATAAATAAATATTAAAAAAAAAAACACAATGCAAACATTTTTGGCAAGAAGACTCCTCACCTATCATATGATACACGTGAAACACATACAAACAAAGCGCAAGTTCAATAATACAGAGTGATGCGCAGCACTTTATCTTTCTTAAATGCTAGTAAAAATCTAATTTTTTTTGAAAAAAAATTTTTTTTTTTACTTTGAAAGATTACCATGTCGCTTTTGGTATTTTCCACACTTAACAAATTACCTTAATTTTAATGACCACCAGCCTCTATGCGCGGATACAACTGCCTCGTCATGTTAACTCTATGGCATTTTCAATTAGAGTTATTTCCAGTCAGATTAAATGACAAAATGGTGCTGATAAATTTTATTATTTTTTTTCTAATTTTTTTTAAATCTGCATAATTTTGAGTTTAAAGTATTGATTTGTCATTTAATTTGACCGGAAATAACTCTAATTGAAAAGGCCATAGAGTTAACATGACGGACGAGTTGTAACCGCGCATAGAGGCTGGTGGTCATTAAAATTAAGGTAATTTGTTAAGGTATAGAAAATTCCAAAAGCGACATGGTAATCTTTCAAAGTAAAAACAAAAAAAAAATTTTTAAGCAAAAACTAAAATTTTATTAGCATTGAAAAAAAGATAAAGTGCTGCGCATCACCCTGTATTATACAGTGAAATATTATCTCTCTCTCTTTTTATAATTATTGTTATTATCTGTTACTCATGTTTTAATTAATTGAAAAAAATAATTATGAAAGTTTTGATCATTTTGTTGACGCTACTTTTGTGGACGGAAACGCCACAGGCTGCTGTTATTAAACAAGATGAACATTTCATGAAACATGAAATCAACCCTGCAGCAGACGATCCACTTAATCTCCGCGATCAGGTACTAGCCTTCTGCAATAATTATTTATTAGTTAATTGCAAAATGAAAATATTTAGCTGTAAATGTAGTAATTTACTATATTTTTGGTATGGTTAATATTAACGTTATTTTTACGCCTGATTAAACTAGCAATTTTTTTTTAAATTAAATTTATGAGAATAATTAACGCTAATTATAATTTTTTTTAAAATGTGGAAAAGAGACAAGACTTTGAAAAAGTTGTTCAAAAAGAAGGAGCACCGTTGAACAAAACCGATTTCTTCAATGCCAAATTCGTTGGTAACGTGTGTCCTTAAACCTACGAAGCTTTTAAAAAGCGAATAAACAAGTCAAATTTTAATGAAAATGACATAATTTTTTAATATTTACATTTAATAACATTTCCGATTGTCGGGGCGCCACCTGGGTACATTGGAGAGTACTAGCGAAGGTGATGAGCAGACGCTCAGAGTGTGGAACAGTTAGTCAGCCGGTAGCTGTCGCACGGCTTGTACCTCTTGCCATAACCTGCCTCAGTATAATAAAGTATATGAGTTACATCTGTAATAGTGTTCTCCGTGTCTACTTAATAAAGTAGACTCCATCAAAAATTTTTTAGAGTTTTCATAGTTTATTAATTAATTTTATTCAATTTTTTCAATTTTTTTTCTTCGATTTTTCCAAGTTTTCCAAGTTTTTTTTTTTAATTTTTCCAATTTTTCAATTTTTTTTTCTAATTTTATCTCATTTATTTAGCCCATTTTTTCAACAAAATAATAAAAATAATTTTAACACATTTTTATTAAGTTTGGCGCTTGATGCGGCTGCCTCTTTGCATCATAGCACGGCACGGCCCTGACTTTTGCTATAAATTGTTACAAACAAAGCGTTTCATTTGTTGTCTACTTCGTAATATATTTCGAACCTTGTGCAAGAAACTTAAAATCCCTATCCAAAGCATGAACTTGCCCAAGTGTGCAAATGTGTCCGAGTTATGTTATTACTTATTCGAATTACTATATTATAATATTAATAAGTGACCCTGTTCAACTTGATCGATTTAAGAATGAACTTGCGCAAGTGAACGCGCACTTACATAATTATGTTAATCAATCGTTTCTTGTGGTTCTTTAGGTTTTTTCCATGAGCAGACCGAGACGACTACATTAAAATAGTATGGGAGAATATCGAAAAAGGTTTAGTTACATTTAGTAACTAGCCATAAAACTAAAATTAGCTGCATTCAGAAACAAATTAAAAGTCATATTTAAGACCAAAGGTAAAAGTATTATTGCAAACACAATTTAAAATTCTTGGACTATGTTCACTTAAAAGATAGAAGTCCAAAAAATATTTTGAATTGCCCACTTTTTTTTTTTTTTTTAAATAATTTGCGTCCCTAAGGAACCTTGCAATAACAATGACTTTTGTCTTTAATATAATTTTTAATAGTTTCTGAATGCAGCTATTGAGAGTAATTTTTAATTGGATTTGAAAGGAAAGGATTATAACTTCCGTAAGTACAACTGGAAGTACATCCAGAGTTTAGGCGCGGCTTACGACTTAGGTTCCGTCGTGCACTACGGGCCTTTTGCTTTCGCTCGAAATAGGTCCCAGCCCACCATTAAATCTAGGGTGAAGGGCAAGTCCTTTGGGCAGAGAAAGGGCTTCAGCGAGATCGACCTGATGAAAATCAACAAACTCTACAAGTGCCAAAAGAAAACGCGAGAAGAACCCCGTGTAGGCCTATATGAGCTTCTACTGCATCAAAGTCTGTGGACTGTGTGATAAATAACGTTTTTTATTTAAAATCACAAAATGAAATCAATAACAACTTTAAGTTTTTAAAAATAACTAGAAAAATGTGTAGAAATCTGTTTTACTATTGTATTTAAAATTTGAATTTGTTAAGTTTTATTCAATTTTTTTTTTTATTCATAAAAAATTGTCTAAAAAACTTAACTCGTTAATTATTATTTAAAAATCATTTATTACAAACTTACTTTTTATTAATTGTGATGAGTTTATCATTAAGGTTATTTTTTTTTTTTGTCAAAGGTTTATGTAGCTAATGTTGTATTGTTATTTATTTTTTAAATGGAATACACCTGGTAAAATGTTGTCATGTGTTACATATTGATCTCGGTCTGTTCGCTATAACAATAATAAAAAATTTAAAAACAGTTTAAGAAAGTGCAGACAACTCCGAAAAAAGCTAAACACTGTATAACACAGAAAGTCTGGATTTGAAAACTAAAATTTTATAACAAATATTTAAAATTATGGATTATTGTTTTTTTTGGACTAATTTTGTAATGTAAAAGAAATAAATACTTTATATTACACAATGCAAACTGTTTTTATTTGAATAAAAATATCTTTTTGGCAATAAGACTCCTCACCTATCATATGACACATGCATAAGCTACAAACAAGGAGTATAAATTTTATTATACAAGGAGAGCTCTGGATTAAGCTTCGTTCATAACCGCTCTCTCTCTCTCTCCCATTATAATTAATTAATTAAAACGTAAATAACAGATAATAATAAATATGGAACGATTAACCATTTTTCTGACGCTATTTTTGTGGACGAAAACGCCACAGGCTGCTATAATTATTAAACAAAATGGGCCTTTCATGAAACATGGAATCATTACAGCAGATGGTAGGCCTACACTTAATTCCCGCGATCAGGTACAAGTCATCTTGAATTTATTAGTTAATTCAAAGAAAAAGATATTTAGCTGAAAATGTACTTTACTTTGGTTATTATTAATGTTATTTTAACCCCTTAACAAACTAACGTTTTTTTATATTAAATCTATGATAGCAATTAACTTTAATTATTATTTTTTTAGAAGGGGGAAAAGAAACAGAATGCTAAAACAGTTGCTGAAAAAGAAAGAGCGCCTTTGAGCGAAACCGACGTCGACGATGCCAAATTCCTTGGTATAATATTAAATTTTACGTTAATTAATTCACGGAGTGATTAGTAAAATTAAAAATGTCTAATATAAGACACAAGAGGATCCAATCACGAAGCAGATGAGGATCCAACTTTAAAAGCTGGTAAGTATTTGTTTTCATCTACAAAATTATTTGTTTAAAATAAAAGTAATTTCAACATTGCAATTAACATATAATTTTAACAATCCTTGAAAATAATGCTAAGGATAGTAAAAATAAGGTTTAGTGATGTTTTAGAAAAAGTTTAAAGATGGTTAATTGTTTTTTCATAAAAACGTATCAATTAATTAAAATTATTTTTGAGCGCGATAGGTTTGTTCGAGGGAGACATTGCGGGAATCGACATCTCGGACATTGAGTCGCTCGGTGTAAAAGCTTTAAAAATAAGTTTTAGTAAAGGCTTTACTTAACCCTAAAACAAAATTTCTTTGCAGAAGAACGCGATAATTAATAATAACCGACGATGGCCAAAAGCAACCATCCCTTACGTCATCGCCAAAGTTTTTAGTTCGTTCGTCACTTTCGTTTTCTCTTTTGAGTTTGTGTTTTTTAATCCTATTCTGTTTTTATTAGGCAAAACATCGCGGGCTTTAATTGCCAGGGCCATGGAAGAGTACCACAAAAAGACGTGCATCCGGTTCGTGCCAAAAACTCGGGCTCACAAAGACTTTGTTCTCATCATGGATGGCGGAGGGTGTATTTCAAGGATAGGGCGAGAAGGAGGGATGCAGAAACTGTCGCTGGCAAAAAAATGTCTTCATTTCGGGGTCATAGTCCACGAGCTCATGCACGTCGTAGGTACTTCCCCTTCATTCGGATAAGTATTACATTTGCTATAAATCATTAAAAACTTGATCAAATCTTTGCTATTAGCGTTTGATTTGTTGTTTAATATTATATTTCGAAACTTGTAAAAGTTATTAAAAAATTGCTTAAGAAATTTAAAAACTTGCTAAAGAAATTTAAAAACTTGCTAAAGAAATTTAAAAATTTGCTACAGAAATTTAAAAACTTGCTAAAGAAATTTAAAAACTTGCTAAAAAAATTTTAAAACTTGCTAAAGAAATTTTAAAACTTGTTAAAGAAAATTTAAAACTGGCTAAAGAAATTTTAAAACTTGCTAAAGAAATTTTAAAACTTGCTAAAGAAATTTAAAAACTTGCTAAAGAAATTTAAAAACTTGCTAAAAAAATTAAAAACTTTAGTATGAACTGGCTCAAGTGCTTTGCAAGTGTGTTCAAATTATGTAGAAACTTGTTTGAATTACTCTCCTGTATCTTGTTTCTTGTACAAATCATGTGTGGACCTGTTTAACTTGATCGATTTAAGAAAGGACATGCGCAAGTGAACGCGCACTCACATATGTCAATCAGTCGTTTTCTATGGTTATTTAGGTTTTTTGCACGAGCAGAGTCGCGCAGACCGAGACAACTACATCACTATAATGAAGAGTAATATTATAAAAGGTTTAGTTAAACTTAGTAATTAACCATTAAAATTGAGAGTAAATTTTTTATTGTGTTTGAAAGGAATGGAGAGTAACTTCTGGAAGTACACTTGGAAGCTCATCCAGAGTTTAGGCGCGGCTTACGACTTAGGTTCCATCATGCACTACGGGCCTTTTGCTTTCGCTCGAAATAAGTCCCAGCCCACCATTAAATCAAAGGTACCGGGCAAACGCTTTGGGCAGAGAAAGGGCTTCAGCAAAACCGATCTGATGAAAATCAACAAACTCTACAAGTGTCCGAAAAACAAAGAGGGTGACAGGGCAAACAATTGCACGGACATAGACAGGCAGTGCGCGGATTTCGTGAAACGGGGCCAATGCAAGACGAACCCCGTGTATATGAGCTTCTTCTGCATCAAAGCCTGTGGACTGTGTACTAATTAAACCCATTTCGTGGCTTTATCACTTTAAGTTTACATAAATAATAAGAAACATCTGTAGAAATCTGTCAAATCACAGATTTTTATAAAAAATGAGATCAATATGTTTATAGGTTTATGGCGTGATATGATGCAAAGAGGCAATAATTTTGCATCACCATGCCAAATTTTCACAAAAATTTTTTCAAAACATTCTCAAACATTACTCCTAAAAAATTTTGTCAAAAAAAATTTTCTCTAAAAAAATGTTTTCACAAAAAAATATTGTCAGAAAAAATGTTCTCAAAAAAAATTTTACCAGAAAAAATTTTGTCAAAAAAAATTATATCATAAAAATTTTGTCAAAAAAACTTCTCAAAAAAAAATTACCTGTAGTTCCTCACAAGCTCGGCGCTTCATTATTACACAAATTGCCAAAATTAGCGTATGCGGGCGCCATTTCGAACACTTGCATCACATTGAAAAAATCTACCACACGGCCCTGTATAAATAGGGTAGTTCTTTTTTTAAGTAAATTTTTTTTTAAAATTGCACATTCAAGAGTTTAAAAAGTGCAATGAACTGCGTAAAAAGCAAAACACTGTTGTGAAAGTTTGGAATTCAAAACTCAAGTTTTAAAACTTTTAAAACAGGATTATTTTCGGACCAATTTTGTAATCTACGGGAAATACATACTTTATATTACACAATGCAAACTGTTTTTATTTGAAAAAAAATATCTGTTTTTTTTTTGCAATAAGACTCGTCAGCTATCATATGACTCACATAAATAAGCTGCAAACAAAGAGCAAGTTCTATTTACAGTATAATTATTATATACAGTAGAGAGATAGCTTTGGATTTAGCTCCCTTTATTATTGTTATCATCTCTTATTCACTTTTTAATTAATAATTAATTAAAAAAATAACTATGAAAATTTTGATCATTTTTCTGACGCTTTTTTTGTGGATGGAAATACCACGGGCTGCTGTTATTAAACGAGATGATTATTTCATGAAACATGATATCAACCCAGCAGTCAATCTCCGCCATCAGGTAGGCCTACTAGTCATCTGCAATTATTTATTAATTAATTAAAAGAAGAAAATATTTAGCTGAAAGTGTTAAGTTTGAAGCCTAGCAGTTGTTTGTCTTATGTGGTTGATTAACGTGGCATGTGAAAAACAAATTGTTTTTCAGTTCTGTATTTTCAAACAGCTGAGTGTCCGATGTGAGTGGCCCAACGTGTTCAAATTGCACTACAAATTGATTACCTCCAATTAAAATTTGTTACAGTGGTGTATTTTTAATTAAAGATTTAAAATGCTGTATAATAATTTAATAATATTTACAATATTTACAAAATATTTTTGAAATTTTACATCGTGATTGAGATAAGTATCTTAAAGCTGCTTCTTCAATGTTATTATAATAGAGAAATATTAAGGTTTGCAGCTGACTTATCCTGATCGTATTATTGTTATTTTATAAAGCTAGTACCGGTATTGCTTTTTATTGCAGTTTGTTTGTTATTATTTATGAGCTTGGAAAAATTACCCTTTCATTATACTTATTATTATTGTTATTTATGCGCTTAAAAAAATTACCATTTGTTATTAATTTTATGATAGTAATTAACGTGAAATATTATTTTTTTTTTAGAAAGGGGAAAAGAAACACAATGCTAAAAAAGTTGCTCAAAAATTAGGAGCACCTTTAAGCAAAACCGATTTCTACAACGCCAAATTCGTCGGTATAATCTGAACTTTTAACATTATTTAATTAGTAAAATTAAAAAATATCTAAAATCAGACATCAGCAGTCCCAAATACAAACCAGAGGAGGATCCAACTTTAATAGCTGGTGAGCGTTCATTTGCATCTAACTAAATAATTATTCAAATAATTTGCTATAGAAATATTTTTACATTCAGAATTAGCATAATAATAGTTGTAACAATCCTTGAAAATGAAGCAAAATATAGTAATAATAAAGTTTAGTGAAGCTTAGTTAAAAGATATTTTTAATGAAAACTTATCAATTAAGTTTAATTATTGTTTTGAACGCGATAGGTTTATTCGAGGGAGACATTGCGGGAATCGACATCTCGGCCGTTAAAGCACAAGGGGTAGTTGCGATCACAATAAGTTTAGTGCAAGCTTTACTTAACCCCGGTACGTAATTATTTTGCAGAGAAACGCGATTATTAATCCTAATCTAAAATGGCCAAACGCAACCATCCCTTACGAAATCTCCGCCGAATACGGTTCGTTCGTCTCTCTTGAACTCGCATTTTTTAATAATATTTTATGTTTTTCTTAGGCAATATAACGCGGGCTTTGATTGCCAGATCCATGGAAGAGTATCACGGGAGGACATGCATTCGGTTCGTGCCGAAGACTTCCGCTCATAAAGACTTCCTGCGCATCGTGCCAGGCATAGGGTGTAGTTCAGCGGTAGGCCGTATAGGTGGGGGGCAGCACTTTAGCCTAGGAATGTTTTGTCTTGAATTTGGGATCATCCTACATGAGCTCATGCACGCCGTAGGTGAATTTAGTATGAATTTTACATTTGTCACACTAGTGTCCTTGTCCACAAAACGTATGATTTGCCTGTTTAATAATAGTTCAATATAATATTGTAAAAGTTATTTTTAAAATTTGCTCGCGCGAGTTAAAAATCTTATCCAAGTCATGCATTAACTTGCGCGAGTGTTTTGCTATTGTGTTTACAGTTAACTAGAAATTTGTTTGAGTCATTTAAAACTTGTAATAAATTACGCGTCAACCCTATTGAACTCGATCGATTTAAGTTAGTACTCCCTTCGTCCCATAATAAGGTACCGATTTCAATTTTTTTCAAAAATTAAGAAAACCCGGTTTTGTTTTTAAAAGATGACTTGATATTTTGAAAATACTTGTTATAGGTGAAGTTTTTGGCAGCAATTAAAAAGTTTTGTAGTTTTCCTTATAATATAAATTTTCGATTAAAAAGCAAGAATTTTGTAGACCTAGTTTAAAACTCCGGTCTAAGAAAATGATGGGAGATATGGAAAATATTTTGGTACGAAACAGTCGTCAAATACCCAATTTAAGTCTAAAACCATAGTAAGTTATTTATCACGCATTGCCAGAATTGAGAGACAACAGCAAAATGAAGAAAATTTCAGCCAAGATCATTGTACAAGACATCATCAATTCAGTTTAAATGACTCAAATCTACTCTTACAAGTTTCCCAAAAACGATATTTGTGGTTAAAATTCAATAAAATATATAATTTTATTGATTTACTTTAATAATTTCTTAAATATATTAATTTTTAAAGAAATCGGTCACTTATTTGGGGACAGAAAAAAAATTGAAATCGGTCACTAATTATGGGACGGAGGGAGTACTTGCTTATAATTATTTATAAAAAAAATTTACTCGAGACAAAAACAGTTGAATGTTAATCGATGGTTTCCTATGGTTGTTTAGGTTTCTGGCACGAGCAGAGCCGGGCCGATCGAGACGACTACATCACTATAATTTGGTCGAACATCATAAAAGGTTTAATGAAATTTTGTAATTAACTACAGTGAAACTCGGATATAGTGCGTTTCAAGGGACCGGCCGAAAAACGCACTAAAAGCGGGAAAGCACTATAACCGGGAACACTATATACGAGTTTCACTGTATTACAACTAATAACTAATTTGCGCAACTTTTTATGGCGTTCAAAAGATAAGTGGCACAACTTCTTTAAGTACAGCTGGAAGGAGATCCAGAGTTTGGGCGCGCCTTACGACATAGGGTCGCTCATGCACTACGGGGAATACGCTTTAGCTATAAATAAGTCCCAGCCCACCATTATCTCTAAAGTGAAGGGCAAGAAAATTGGGAAGAGAGACGGCTTCAGCGAGACGGACGTGTGGAAAATCAACAAACTCTACAAGTGCCGAAGTAAAACGAGCGGCAATTGCACGGACTTGGACGAAAATTGCCCGGAGTTCAAGGAACAGGGCCAATGCCAAAAGAACCCAGTGTATATGAGCTTCTTCTGCATGAAAACCTGTAGATTGTGTGGTGAGTATGCCTATTACTTAGAGTCACAGGGTGAAACCAATGACAACTTTAAGGTGACAAAAATAATGAGAAAAATCTGTCAAATTCTAGATTTTATAAGCATGTAAACACAATATTAATATTATGTGCACATGTCAATTTTACTGTTTAATTATTGCACACCTAATTTTTATCTTATTATTTTAAGATATAGTGTATAGACATAGATAATTGTATTTAATAATTATTTTTAATCATTATTTTGTTAATGTGTTTGGGGTTAGGTCCGGAATGTGTTGACCAGAACGAATCCTGTCCGAAATGGATTAGTCACGGGCTGTGTTATACCAACGCGGAGTACATGCAGGTAGTCTGCCCAAAATCCTGCAAAGTGTGCACTTAAATTATTATTATTTTATTTTGGCACACTAAAATGAAATATAAAAGTTTATGATACCATAACTTAGAAATATCCGTAAAAGTTTTGAATGTGAATTCCTGTATACCGTAGCAACTATTCCTGAAAAATTTATTCTGTTAGGTTTTAATCACATTTTATTTAATAAAGAAATGTCTAAAAATTATGATGTTAGGAGAATATATTCAAACAAATTTAGAATATTTTTAGAACTATAAAAACGCCACTATTAAATCGTATTATTAAATAAAAAACAATAATATTGTTTTAATAAATAAATACTGTTTTTAAATAAATTTTAATACTGTTTTAATTCGAGTAAGAAACAACTTTTGGCGAGTAGATTTTTTTTTTCATCGAAAAAACAATATAATATAAAAAACACACAAAGTTTACTACCAAAAAAATTATTTCCCAAATAATAACTTTTTTTTTTGCACCACAACTAACACTAACTCCCACTAAATTATGTTGGAACGAGTGTTCTAGGAGGTTAGAAATACCTGTTTGCGTAAATAACAACAAAAAATACAACACGCAAACAGAAAAATACAAGTAAATAAGCAAAAATAGCAGAGAAATTTCGCAAATAAATAAAAAAATAGATAAATTAAAAGAAACCCAAGATAAAACCAGCATTTTTCTCAATGTTGGATACACTGTACGGACAAACCACACGTATAAAAACAGTATAAAATTATGGAAAAGGCTCTGGAGTTAGCTTCAAACTTTTTTTTCTCTTAACTACTTATTAAAATCTGTAAATTTATTAGGTTAAAAAAACATTTTAATTATGAAAGTTTTGACTATATTTTTGACGTTTTTTTTGTGGTCGGAAACGTCACAAGCTGCGGTTATTAAACAAAATGAACCTTTCATGGAAATTAAAACCGCCCCTGCAGATAACCCTGGCGGCGAACAGGTACAATTCATCTTTAATAATATTTATTAATTAATTAAAAGACAGTGTTTTTTTTTTATTTGAAAGTTAAAACCTAGTTGTTAATCGTATATTTAAAATTGGAAATGGTTGTTCAACGTAAGGAATAAATTTTTTTTCCAAATTTATTTATTTCTAACAAAGCCAAACAGATGAGGCCAGTGTGATTGACTTGAAATGTTCAAATCGCACTACAAATTCATAAAATTTGTTTCAAATTTTAACATCAGTATTAATGTGATATTTTCATTAATTTGATGGTTTACAGTTTGAATCGCATGAAAACCCTAAAATTGCGTTTATAATTATTATTATTATTATAAAAATATTATTTTTTATTTATTTTTTGTTTTATTGCGAGTTTAATCAACTCAAATAAACTCACGAGGGCCGCGACTTAAGTTGAGGTTTAGGTTTGCAACCGATTTATCCTCCATGTACTATTATTATTTTGTACACTGTTTTTCCTTCTATTGTTGTTTGCGCCTAAATAAACCAGCATTTTTTAAAATTAAGTTTATAGAAATAATGAACCTTAAATTCTATTTTTTTAGAAAGGGGAAAAGAGACATGACACTGAAAAAGTTACCAATAAAGAAGGAGCGCCGTTGAACGAAACCGACTTCAACAACGCCAAATCCATTAGTATATTTTTTTACCTTTAACACTGACAGAGTGCTTACTAAGCATAAAATAAATTTTAATATCAGATACAAGTAGTCCCGATTTCAAAGCGGGTGAGGATCCAACCTTAAGAGCAGGTAAGCGTCAACGGTTGCGATTAACATTTAATTTAATAATTATTAAAATAAAGCAAAATTAAATTTGAATGATGTTTAACATGGTAAATATTTTTAATGATAATTAATTACGTTTGTTTTTGAAACTTGATAGGTTTATTCGAGGGCGACATTGACGGAATCAACGTCACGAACATGCTCGTAAGCGCTCTTAAAATAAGTTTAGTAAATGCTTTACTTAACCCCAAAACGAAATTTTATTGCAGAGGAATGCCATTCTCAACCCTGACCAACGATGGCCGAACGCAAAGATCCCTTACGTCATCGCCGACTCTTATGGTTCGAACACCACTTCCGTTTTCTGTCTTAAGCTCGTGTTTTTTTTAATTCTATTGGTTTATTAGGCAGCAAAGCGCGGGCTGTGATCGCCAGAGCCATGGAGGAGTACCACAAGAAGACATGCATTAAGTTTGTGCCAAAGACTTCCGATGATAAAGATTATGTGGACATCATGAAAGACCAAGGGTGTTTTTCAAAGGTGGGGCGCGTGGGTGGGGCGCAGAAAGTGTCGCTAGCAAAGGAATGTTTAACATTCAGGACAATCGTACACGAGCTCATGCACGCTGTAGGTAAGCGCACTTAATCTGAGACATTTTTTCAAGTTCTTTTCGAAGTTGTACAAGTCTTTTAAACAAATTGTGTGGTTTATACTGTGTGTCCAAACAAATCTGAAAGTTTTGAAACAGGAAAAAATTAGTCAAAATTCAATGAAAATGCAATAATTTTTTTATATTTACATTCAGAAACATATCCGATTTAATAATAAAAAATAATTTTTAGAATATGACCTCTACAACTGAGTCGGCACAAGTTAACACGCTTAACAAACATTTCTAAGAAATATGCCGCACATGCCGAGACCCAGCCGGCACTTGTCGCCATCTAGTCCGCAAAAGCTTTAGCCGTCAAACGTGAGTGAATGCGTTAGCACGTGCCGACTCAGTGGGGGAGGTCATATGCCAGCTGTTATTTTTCATTATTAAATCGGATATGTTGCTGAATGTAAATATAAAAAAATTATTGCATTTTCATTAAAATTTGATTGATTTATTCCTGTTTCAAAACTTTCAGATTTGTTTGGACACACAATATTATTTTTAAACCCATTCAAGGCATTCAAAACTTGCGCAAATCATGTATGACAGAATGAATATAATAATAATTATGCAAATGTTTTGCAAACATGTTCAAGTTCCTCTCAAAAGTGTTTATTTATACACCTCGATCAAATCTGGTGTTTGAAATCGAAAAGAACTTGCGCGAGTGAGCGTGCACTTGCGAAAGATACACATTGGCCGAACCAAAATCAATACAAAAATTATTAATCGAGCCTTTCTTGTGGTTATTTAGGCTTTGTTCACGAGCAAAGCCGAATGGACCGAGACGACTACATCACCATACTGTGGGACAACGTAAAAAAAGGTTAAATTAAATTTAGTAGGCTGATATTTAACCGTGAAAACTAATGTTGATCATAACTATTTATCGCGTTTGAAAGGAAGGGAGAATCAGTTTGCGAAATTTACCTCGGCGACGACACAAGATTTGGGCGAGGCTTACGACTACGCTTCCATCATGCACTACGATCCTTATTCTTACGCGGAAGACCCATCCCAGCCCACCATCATCTCCAAGGATAAAAGCAAGTCTATCAAAAGCCATAAAAAGTTTAGCGAAACGGACATAAGGAAAATTAACAAACTGTACGAGTGCCCGGCGAGCAAAACTGGCGGTGGAGACCGTTAGTGCGCGAAGTTTGCGAAAGGAAGTGGAAGATTTGTCTGGCATGGAATTAGCTGGAATTGGCATGGGGCAGTGCAAACGATATAAAGACATTCTGCAAAGTGTTCTAAAATGTTTGGGTAACATAGTTATTTTATTGTACATGTGGAGCGCGCTGCTGGTGGTGGCCACATTGAACATAATTATATAAATGAAAAATAAAATTTTAGTATTAATAAAATATACTTGAATTGACTAATTTTGTATCTTATAATTATTTAATAAAATAAATTTTAAAAGTTTATCATTTATTTAGAGACACGCTGTGTAGATGTAAACAGTGAAGCATTTTCAATGCAAGTTTCGCTACTTCAATAATGCAATAAATGGTTTTTTTTGTACCATTATTTTTGAAACATTTATTGGTTGTTTTGATCGATGCGCATGTGTGTTGTTGTGGTATGATTATAGTATTAAAAAAAATATTTTTAATGTGATAAGTATAAATTTTTATTTATTTATTTAATTTTTTTACAAAACTATGCCGTCTTCAATTATCGATTTTTCAACCAAGTTTAGGAGAGTTAAAATTCCCCTTTCTTTTAGTAAAGGCGCTTTTTAATGCTTTGCTTTTGTGAGCAACAGTAGAGAATAATAATTCGCATTTGTTTTTGCGTGCTTATGGCTGGTGATTTATAATTTTATATTCATATTAAACTTATGTACAAAATCCAAGTTATAGGCTTAGTGAACTAAACTCTAAAATTCGATTTTTTATTTACTCTAAAACCGTTTACTAAAATTTTAAAATCGTTTCCTAAATCCGATAAAAAAATGTACCTAAACCTTACAATCTTTCATTAAACTTAGAAATGCAGACAATGCAAAAAATAATTATTGTTTTCCTCTTTTCCTCTTGCTTGGTTTTAGGAACCTTTTTTTTTTTGGCGTTAACAAAACTAACTTTTTAATTTAATCATAAATATTAATTACAGTACATGTATAAAGATTAATAATTATTATCGTTAATACACGAAAACACGATAAATATGAGCTAATTTATTTTATTACAAATTTAAAACCCAAATACCAATTACAAAAATTCTACAAAAGTCATTTAAAAAAAGCGATATAAAATGTTGCGCGGTTTAATGCCCGAAAACTCTTAAGTGTATTTTATCTAGGCGTTTTACTCGAGCTTTAGCTTTAGCAATTTCGCTCCTCGTTTCCTCTATTAAAAAGTTGTTCATAGAGGTCGCGTCTCTCAGCAGGCGCAGGGCGTAGTCATAGTTGATGCCGGTTGCCTCTTCCTCCTCTCCCGAGCTCTCCTCCTGGCCAAAGCTGTCATCGAAAGCAGGTCCTCCGCCTACTCCACTGCTGCTGCCGGCCGCGCTCCCCTCCTGGGGCGGTGTTTGGCGTTGAGGCTTCTTTTTCTCTATCGGTAGCTCTGTCCTACGCCTGAAGTTAATGAACCACTGGTTCACCTATTAAAAAAAAGATTTAATTATTTTTAATTAATTAAGTTACATACTTTTGATTAATGATTAGTATATATACCTGGCGTATGGTCATGTTGCATTTAATGGAAAACCATTCCTTCTTTGCTTGCGTGGGATAAGGCCACTTCCGGTGGTCCCACGCCCAGCAATTTAAGACGGCTATGGTTTCCTCGGGGAAATTGGGGCGTTTTTTTGTTGTTGCTTGGCTGCATTTCCTCTTACTCGAAGAAGAAACTTCCGGCTCATCATCCTCCTCTCGCTGGCGTTTCATCTCTGTAAATTAATAAAAAAAAATTGAATAAATAAAGGCACTTAATAAAAAAATTATTAATGAAAAAACAAAATAATAATTAGAAAATTACTAACGTTGTTTGTTTACTTTTGTACTCTAATAAGCTAAATATACTGTAATTTCCGGTACCCAAGCAACACCTTTTTGATTCTTCCTTTATAAATATTTGCCGCCAATAATTATTAATGTTTCCCCCCCCCCCCATTATTTTAAGTTTTTTTAAACCAATTCTTTCATTTTTCGCTTTTTTTTGGGGGTTTTTTTTAAAGCTTTTTATATTAATTTTTTTTAAAATTTAATTTAAATTTATTTGTAACTAATTTATCGATTTATTTAATTTTGCTTTATTCTATTTATTAAAGTTTAAAATAGAAAAAAATTAATCGGCGAAAATTGGCGGCAGATAATTACAGTATGATGGGAGGAATCACAAAATTGTTGCTTGGATACTAAAAATTTAGAGATGAAAGTTAATTGGATATGACAGTAGATAAAATTAATAATGTATAAAAGTAAATAAATATTGTCAAATTATCGTCTTAAATAAGAATTTAACTAACTGCGCAAACACCATACCCCCCCTCAAACTTATGGGAGAAGTGAAATGGCGCCCTTAAAAATAAAAGCTATTTTAAACTAAAGTGTGTTTTTAAATTTACGGAGTTTTTAAAAAACGAATAAAGAAGTGAAATTTTAATAAAAATGAATTAATTTATTAATATTTACATACAACGACATCTCCAATTTAATGAAAAAAAAAAACAATTTCTAAAATATGACCTCTCCAACTGATTCGTCACATGTTAACTCGATAAACAAATTTTTCAATAACTTTCTCATACGCGTAATTACCAACATCCAACCAGACACGTGCAAAAGTAATTAGAAATTTTGTTACACGCGTTAACATGTGCCGACTCAGTGAAGTAAGTCAGATGCCAGATGTTATTTTTCATTGTTAAATCGGTGATGTTGTTCTAACGAGGTCATTTTCTAAAAATTGTTTTTATCATTAAATCGGAGATGTTGTTGAATGTAAATTTGAAAAAATTAATTCATTTTCATTCAAATTTAACTTCTTTATTCGTTTTTTAAAAACTCCGAAAATTTAAAAACACACGTTATAATACAATACATGTATTGAGCATATTAACTTTAAATTATAATAACATTTTATATTAAATTTTCCTTACGTTTTTCTGGAGCCATTTTTTTCGGAATTCCTGTATAATTTTCGAAGGCAATAACAATCCTTTTTCTCACACTTAAACACGCACACTGGATGTTGACTGGTGACGAGATAATGATATTTTTTTTTTAAATGCAGGAATATGTAAACTGAACCTCACTTTAACTGACCAATGGTAGTCGTTATCCTCGCGTTTTCCCCATAAGGTTGACCAACAATGACCACACCTTATAAGGTAAAATTTTATTCCACATCTATTTTTAATTAAGCCCCTTGAGTCATCGTAGGTCGGAACAATGGTGGGTTCTATCTTTACGGGCTTTCGATTTCTTTGGATAACAATATGGGTCAAGTTGGAAGCGGGTTTTTGTAATTACATTGTTTCGTTCGTAAACTTCATTTTTAACGGGCAGGGGGCAAAAACCGCCTAGAACATTAAGCACATTTGTCATTAAAAATGTCCCAAAAAATAACAAAAGGTTTTATTTTACATTTAAAAAAATAAAATTAGCTCATATTGATTGTTTTCCTTCAGTTTTGATGAGACGCTGTAGGCTAAATCGCTTTCTCAACTACGACTTCAAAACTCCACTAAATCCTATAGAACTCATCAAAACATTATGGAGTGACGTAATTAATCAGGAATACAGTAGGACCCCGCAACAGTGGCCGGACCCTTGCAATTAAACGAAAAACGCCAATAAGCGAGTTAAAGCTCCTTTTTGGGCCTTGTGAGTGCCAAAACAAGCTTTACATAATATTTACCTTAAATACAGAGCATATTTGGCACTTTCAAAACAGTACAGGTTCTTAATTTACCACTGTAAAAGAAATACTGTATTAAAAATTTAAATACATGTAAATGTACTGTATTTTAACTTATTAAACCGTAAACCTATAAAATTTACATAATTATAGCAAGATGCAATTAGGTGAAGGCAGCCGTGCATTTTCTTTTGGGTGGGAGAAAATTTAAGAGTGAAAAATTAAAAATTGCCAGATTTGAGTGCGCCACTATTGCGGAGTTCTACTGTAGTTTGCATTTTAAATTAAGCGCTGGGAAAAGTTAGTGGCAAGGAACGTTGGCTAGTTGGCGCATTCTCCAGAAAGATAAATAAGCATTTAATATTTTATTTACTTTAAACCGAGTCTAATTAATGCGCGTTGAATTGAAAAGCTGTTAATTTTTCGTTTAGGAGTTAGCAATAGGCTACATCATAAATGTGGTGAATGTTGTTCATGGGTGATGACCTCATCAAAATAAGTCCATTATTTATTGGGCCACAACGAAAGGTGTTTGCATTCGCCCAAATAGAGCTTTACATAAGCAAAATTACTTCATCAAAATAATGAAGTTCAAAAATGGTGAATGTGATTTTTTGCATACTGACAAAATATCTTATTTTGTTAAATTAAAAAATTCTATGATTTACTAGTTTATTATAAATCATTTTGATGGCATGTGTTTCAGGATGGTAAAATACTTATACAGAGTTTAAATAAGTGTTTGCAATTCGGGACGCCGTAGGTAGGTGCACTTAATCTTAGGCACTTGTTCAAGTTCTTTTCAAAATTAAATTATTTTGAAACCTATTCAAGTCCACAAAAAATGTTCAAGTAATTTTAAAATTTTGTTCGAGTTATATAAAAAGTTGTTCAAGTTTCTCACAAAAATGTTCATTTAGGCCTACACGCCTCGTTCAAATCTCATGTTTAAAAAGAGGAAAGGACTTGCGCAATGGGGGGTCTACTTGCATACGAAATATATTGGCCGAATCAAAAACAATACAGTAATTGTAAATAAAACAGTAATTGTTTTATTTTAGCTCACTAATTTAAAATTATGAATTATTTTTGGACCAATTTAATAATCGAAGAAAAATAAATACTTTATAATGTTACACAATGCAAACTGTTTTTGTCTGAAAACAAATCAATAATAATTATTTTTGGCAATAAGACTCCTCACTTATTATATGATGATATGACTCACATAAATAAGCTGCAAACAAAGAGCAAGTTCTATTTACAGTATGATATTATATAGGCCTACAGTAGAGAGATACAGTAGTTTTCTATCTCTTTTTCTTTATTATTGTTGTCTCTTATTCATTTTTTACTTAATTTAAAAAAAATTTAGTTATGAAAAGTTCGATCATTTTTTTGGCGCTTTTTTTGTGAACGGAAATACTACGAGCTGCTGTTATTAAAAAAAAATGCACATTTCATAAAACATGAAATCAACCCAGCAGTCAATCTCCGCCATCAGGTACAAGTCATCTGCAATTTATTAGTTAGTTAAAAGAAGAAAATATTTTATCCTATGTTTATAATGGTTAATTAACGTGGCATGTGAAAAACATTTTTCAAATTGTTTCACAGTAAATGTATTGTTGTTTTTTTTTTTTTTTTTTTTTTTTTTTTTGGGTGGGTTTTTTTGTTTG
>JAQGAY010000450.1:0-27270 GCA_034698085.1 Polydesmus angustus | reverse complement strand
AAATTGGTGGTCATGGTCTTGTAGTAGAGGTGGTCCAGTATTAGAGGTGCATTAACATGGGAAAATCGGAGGGACGTATTTGGGGTGGTCTCGAAACGGAGGTGGTCTTGTATTGGAGGTGGTCGCGAGTAGAGGTTTTACTGTATTAACAGAAACGACTAAGTGCATGTGTAATGAAGTCGAAATTATTTAACTACGTTTAGTAGCTAAATTTTGTTTTTTAAGAATTCCGGTGGCAACGATAAAACTCTTATGATTTAAAAACCACATTGGTGGCAACGAAAAAGGTTTAATAAAATTCTTACGAACAAGATTAAATTTAATCACAAATTTTTACTAACATTAAAAAAACTTTTAAGCTTACTTTTTTTGTTTAGTTTTATTTTTTTAATAGTCACATCAAAGTAAAAATAAGATTAAATAAAACTAGATGACAAACTAATGGACTTATAAATGAATACTTTGACTGACAAAATTGAGATAAGCCAACTACTAGCGGTATAACAATATACTGTAACTAAAAAATGTTTTAAGATACAAGCAGTTTAAAATTGTTTTTTTTTTTAACTTTTAATCTTTTTATGGTTGCCACAACATACGATTTAATCAAAAAATATAGCAATTTTACAGCTAAAATATTAAACAAAAATTTTTTAAAAAAACTTTGTGATTATTATTTTGGCATCGAAATACTGTATAAGAAATTGTTGACATCTAATTCATAAACATAGGTTAAAACCGTTTTTTTTTGTTTTAAACGAGATTAAATTTCGTCAAGCCATAGTTAGTTAATCGGCTTTTTTAAATCAAGATTTAGAGAATTCTTTTTCACAAACAAAAACACTAAGTAAGTAATCTTTCTTAAACAAGATTTAAGAAACAATCATTCTTAAACCTGTTTTTAGTAAAGCTTTATTCTTGAACAAGATTTATTAACTACTCTTTCCCGAACTAGTTTTATGAATCATTTTTTCTTGAACAAGTTTTATTAATCACTCTTTATTGAATGAAATTTTATTCCGACATCTATTTAAAACCAAACTAAGTAAACAATCTTTCTTAAACAAGATCTATTAAAACTTTTTCCTTGAACTAGATTTATTGTAATTCGACTTTTTACTTGAACAGGGTTTCATAAATCCACATTCTAGGACAAGATTTAATAAAACGTCTGTCTAAAAACAAAGCTTTTTTTAATTTAAAAAAAAGCGAGCTAACACATTTTACATTAAATTCATTTTTTGGTAACAATAGCTTAATCACATAGTTTAACACACAGAAATGAGATTAAAATGAGGATTCAAATTGAAACTGACATTCGTCGCATAGAAAGAATTTTTTGGACAAAAAACGATTTCAACAGCAATTTTGCTGTATCTTATCACAAATTTTGTTTCGCCAAATTAAAACTAACTATGTTTGTGACAACAAGACGATTATTTTATTTATGTTTCTGTTAAGAAAAATATTCCGGAAATTTCGCTTTATCGAGAAATGTTTCGCAGTATCCATGTTTTTCCTAAAGCAGTAAAATGTTAATAAAACAAATGGTTGAATTCGATGTAGCGAAAGAAGAAGCAGCAGCGTTTGTTACGAAAATAAAAATAAAACGTTTATTATTTGCCCTACAACCGCTGCCTGTTTATGACATTGTTAAGCAGCCACCTTTAACCACCTCCCGCGCATGCGCACACTTAAGATAATATTATTATTATCAGAAGAGAATATCGAATGAGGTCACGAACATCTTTGAAATAGGTCACATCCGTTCAAATTCTTTTCATAATTAAATTCTTCAACGAAAAAATAGAATGCATTTCAAGATTCGCACCTATTTTCGTTACTAATAATAATTATTATTCTCTCCATTTTGTACGCGGAAATCCTTGTAAACAAAATCGCTGTCATCTTCGTATTTACATTTCATTTCATCATCTTTTGTGTTGCAAATTAATGCATTTCGATTGTTTAATAAGAGCAATAGCAAACGTCGATATAACGAGCTATACTAATAAAAAATAAAAAAATCTCGCTTTAACTAATTTTTTTTTTTTTTTTGGATTAAGAATAAATCTATCATTTTTGTAGGTGAGGCATGCTATGATCTATATAACAAAATTTATTACTTTAAAAAAAACCGATTTTCAGTATGTTTTAGATACTAATTTTCACAGCAATGAAATTTTCAAGTTAATAGAAACGAAAATATTTTAGATTTTTTCGCGAATTTTTAAAGTTAATTTTTTAACGAATTTTTTTAAGTTAATTGAATCCTTATAATATCGATTTAAAACTTAAATTAAACGAAACAAAATAATATCTTCCATTTAACAAAATATAAGCTACAGTTAAGCAACTACAATTAATTTTTTTGATCTTTACTCTCTAAAAGAAATAATGATAAATACAACAAAAAAACTTCAGTATAACTTAACGAAAAAGTGTTTTATGATTTTAATGCACCGTTAAAAATCGATTAATAAATTCATAACTCAATACAAAATTTGCAACTTGAATTTAATGAAATTTTCTCGTTTAACAAACATATTTTTAGAAAATTCGTGAGCCAAAAGCATAATCATTAATGCATCAAAATACCAGAAATTTTTAAGTGCGAAGAAGAAATTATGTATCACATTAAATTATTATTAATCTAGATTTAAGTAATTATTAGATTATAAATAATTATTATTACATAACTTCAACTTATGAACATCAAATCAGCTTAACGAAATTTTCCCGTTTAATTTAGCTACCATATTTTTAGTTCTGGTAAAAAGAAAACGTAAAATTCACAAGTTTAACGACGTTTTATGTCACATTAACCTCAATTAAAAATACCGGTATTAATTTTATAACCGGTACTCATAATTTCCGTCAATCCTTAACTTTCAGTAAACCGACTACTAACATTATCAGTTTAACGAAATTTTCATATTTTAACGACCATACTTATTTTTTAAAAAAATTTTGTTGAAAGAAAAAATTCAAAATTTTCAGTACAACGAAGTTTCTTGCCACATTAAACCCGATTAAAAAGTATCATTGACTCTCACAAAACGTAACGAAAATACCCAAAGTAATGAAATTTTCACGTTTAACGACAATATTTTTGATTTTATAACGAAATTTCTGTAAAATTATTCTCGATTAAAAAGTATTATGGGAGCTTTCATATTATTGCAAACTTCATAAACTTCACTTTAACGAAAATTTGTTTTGCGAGAAAAACACACAAGTTTTAAAGCAACGAATTTTCGTTTAAAACTAACCAACAGTTTCCATTCATAACCATTTATTAATTTTCGTTACATCGGTCGTTTTTCGTCATTTCAGTATTATGTTTTTCCATTTTTAAAATTATTTTTTGATAAGAACATGCGTGACGTCGAGTGTAAAAGGGGGTCATTTACCTTGAAATAACAAGATGAAGGTGAAGTACACGTAAGCGAGGAGGGTGGCGGTTGTAGTGGTAGGGTGCACCACCTCTACTCCACCTCTCACCAACAACAACAACAATTCTTCGGCCATCTTTTACTTTTCTTCATCGATTTTTGTCCATCATTTTCAAATTTAAAAAAGCCCAAAATACGGAGTTGTATCAGCAGGGGTGCCGGCGATCCATGTGTAGCACTTCCGCCGTGTGTATCCACAAAGTAAACACGCACCAACGGTCAACTCAAACTTGTTACGCGGCACTACAGCAGGGAATACGATTGCGACGTCGAGGCCAACAACACCTGCAAAACTACCTGTGGAAGAGAAATATAAGGAAAAGGAGGAGGAGGAAGAAGTGATGTGACGTCACTCTCCCCTTCCCTCTACTTCCATCCCGAGTGAAACATTCCCCGAGCAAGTCTAGCTTAACGAGCGACTTACCACTCGCGGAGGTTCAACCTCTCTCTATCTGTACAGTGTATGAGGGAAAAGAAATAACAAAATATTATGACGTCATTACACCTTTTTTTTTTTTAATAAAAAATAATCTTAATAAATAATATGAGAAACACTTAATTTTATTATTTTATTTCCACATAGTTGACACTTTTCGGTTTTGTGTGTTTTATGCTTTTATAGTGCAAATTATACAAATTTTTCATATTTTTTTTTTTAAAAAAAATTTCGATTAAATATTTTTTTTTTTATGACTTCGATAAATTATTTATATATTTGATTATTAAAATTTTGTTTTTAGCAAATTTGTTTTAATTTTTTAATTTTTTTTCTTTTAGATAAATTTTTTTTTTTTTGTTCTTAAATCAATGTTGAACATAGTTGAAATTCTCCGTTTGAGTGGGTATAAATGTTTTTATGGTGCGAATTATACAAATATTTCATCTTTTTTTTTAGCAAAAAATATTTCGATTAAATATTTTTTTTTTATGACTTTGATAAATTATTTATTTATTTTATTATTAAAATTTTGTTTTTAGTAATTTTGTTTTAAATTTTTAATTTTTTTTCTTTTAGATAAAATTATTTTTTTTGTTCTTAAATCAATGTTTGTACACTGTGTTCTTAAAAAAGGTGAACTTTAATGAATAACTATTAGATTTTTTAAATAATCCCTGATACTGAACAGTATTTGAATTTGCATGAAAAAATGGATTAAATTTACCTGTAGAAATTAAACACTGGTTTAATGGGGTTTTCAGGAAGTAAACACTTGATTAAATGTGGCTTATGAATGTGGACCCCGTTATAACGCGGGGGTCCGGAGACATGTTTTATGCCGCGTTAGAAGGCCCCCGCGTTATAGTGAATTAAAAAAAACCCAAAAGTCGACATGGTTGGGGGACAAGGTAGTACCCGCGGTTTATCCAAACCGCGTTATAACGAGGCGCGTTATAACGGCGCGTTATAAATGGTATTCTAGAAAGTAAACACTCGCTGAAATTTAGTTTCATGGAGTAAACACTACTTTAAATGAAGATTAAGAAAGTAAACACTACTTTAAATGGAGACTAAGAAAGTAAACACTACTTTAAATGAAGATTAAGAAAGTAAACACTACTTTAAATGAAGATTAAGAAAGTAAGAGCTACTTTAAATGAAGATTAAGAAAGTAAACACTACTTTAAATGAAGATTAAGAAAGTAAGCACTACTGTACTTTAAATGAAGATTAAGAAAGTAAACACTACTTTAAATGAAGATTAAGAAAGTAAGCACTAATTTAAATGAAGATTAAGAAAGTAAGCACTACTTTAAATGAAGATTAAGAAAGTAAGCACTACTTTAAATGAAGATTAAGAAAGTAAACACTACTTTAAATGAAGATTAAGAAAGTAAGCACTACTTTAAATAAAGATTAAGAAAGTAAGCACTACTTTAAATGAAGATTAAGAAAGTAAGCACTACTTTAAATGAAGATTAAGAAAGTAAACACTACTTTAAATGAAGATTAAGAAAGTAAACACTACTTTAAATGAAGATTAAGAAAGTAAACACTACTTTAAATGAAGATTAAAAAAGTAAACCCCTGTTTAACGACAAGAGTCTAATTTTCCCACTTATACAGGTAAAATAGCATATACTTCCCAATTGTGTGTTGGACTGTATATTTTGCCTCGTATGGGAGCACATTATTAAAAAAAAAAAAAAAAATTACAGGGATTCAACCAACTTATGGATTTAAACTAGCCTATATTTCCTTCTCCCAGATAAAAAGTTTTTCTGATAAACAAAAAAAAAGTGGTATCCGGGCAGATTTTTGAGTCGATAAACGGCAGTTTAAACCAGGATTTCCGGATAAGAAAGTGTGCTCTACTCACCCTTATCTATTAATTTTACAAATAACTTCAGATTTTTCTAGATAACAATTTTCAAACAAACGTCATACCATTTAATTTTCAAATACGAATGAAATAACATGAGATTAACAATTATATAACATTTTATAATTATTTGACGAGTATTTTACGTATCCCAATTATTGTCCTCATCTCTTCATCGTTTAAACGCAAAAACAAATAGTTTTTAAAAAAGCGTCATCCGTAACGCAATAACTGGAATTTCCGTACAAATTAATCCGTCTGACGTCATCATCGACTACGTAAGACAAATTCCTACTAGTTTCATCCCTCTTTTCGACGATGGTGGCTTCGAATTTGGCCCCACCCGGCATCACCGAAACGGAAATCACGTGACTGTTGCGAGTTGTTTTCCTCGCGTTTTTATCCGCGTAAACTTCTTCTCCCAGCTGCCGCACACTCAGCACATTCTCCAAGCGAAACACGCCGCAAACGTTCCTCGAAGACTCAGTAAACGCGTTAAGTCGACTAAGCACTAATCTCGCTAGCTCCTCAGCCACTTCCGACTTCACATCCAATTCAGTCACGTTTTCTTGGCACGCGCAATACGTATCTGGCACGCCCGCGTCCTCGCACGTCCTCTGCCCAGAAATGGGTTGGAAAAGCGAAATTCCTCGGCGAGTGCGAGGAATGGTTTCGGTGGAGGAATCGCTGTATTCGCAATTGACGATGGCTTTGAGCGTTTCGTGAAGGTCGAAAGTGGTCATCAATCGATGTCCGTTCCGTCTCACTCTCTCGATGACCGCCGGAAACTGTTCTCGGAACCACTCGGGGAATATCAAGTACATAAAAGGTAGATTCTCTTCCTGTCGAGCCACCTCCGTTTCCCGGAACTTTCCAATCCGCGCTCCGTGGTCGCTCATAAACACCAACACAGTTTTGTTGAGCAAATTTTCGTTATTCATCTTTTTTAGTGCACTAGAAATGATGGGATCCAGATGCTGAGCTTTGTTGGCGTCGTTGTGAGTGAAAATATTCGTCCAAAAATGCCCGAAAAAGAGGTCCTTATGGAATCGCCTTTGGAACATGAGAACCCAATCGAGGACCATTTCGTCGTCTGCTTTTCCTCGCCAACATCCCTTTTTTAGCCATTTTTTCCGGTTCATCGGCGTGTATATAGTGTGCGCGTTATAGTGCGCCATCCGGCGGTGGAAACCTTTGCGGTTGTACACGAACATGTTGTATTTGTCAAAATTTTCCACGAAAGCCGTTCGGTATCCGGCTTTGGCGAAAATATCCCACAAAAAAGTACAATTGTCGAAGGTTTCTCCTCCCCAGCAGCCTTCCGATAGTTCTTTCTCGCTGTTTCCGGTCAAATAAGGCATTAGAGAGGGGAAGGTGTTTCGACCTACTCTATTGTAGCCGAACATTTCGATGGCGGACAAATTTTGAATGAGGTAATCCAGCGTTTCGGGGAATCTGCGGATTAGGTTGGATTTGGAAACGCTGTCGGTTCCCAGAACCAAAACGCTGAGGCGAGGGACGCTATCGCAAGCCGGATGTTGCCTCACGTGCTGGCGAGAATTAGTCTCGCACGCCTTCTCCACTTCCGGTTTGCGTATGGCCGTGAAAAAATAGTTTTCGTAAATTGTTTCGTTGTCAGCGAAACACTTGACTTCGGCGTATTCCACGTCCATTCGAGTGGCGTTCGTAAACTCAGTCACGTTGTCCGATAACCTTGGTAAAAAATTATTTAAAAATGAAATTTTTCTCCTGCTGTTATACTAGGGGTATTTAAAAAGTAAGTTTCCCTTATCATAAAAAACCAAAATAATACTGTAATGACAAAATTACAAACTATATTTTTTTTTATTTTTGTGCACTATTAAACTACGAGTAGATACACTGTAATTTTTACCCTCTTCTGAACATTTCCGGTACTTAAACAACAGCTTTTTGATTCCCTCCTAATCCTTATCTGCCGCCGATTTTTGCCGATCATTTTTTTTTTAAATTAAATCGAAAAATAATTTTTTAAAAATTGGTGTAAATTAATTGATACATAAATTTAAAATTGATTTAAAAAAATACTAATAAAAAAAAGTTTTGAAAGACACTGGAAAAAAACTGAAAAAAATATAAAAAAAAAAAATTTGAAAAAAAATTAAAAATTTGAAAAAAAATTTGAAAAAAATTGATAAAAAAAAATTGAAAGAAAAATTAATTTAAAAAAAAGCTGAAAAATAAGTAAAGAAAACTGAAAACAATAATTATTGATGAAAAAAACAGCAATTGGCTGCAGATAAGGATGAAGAGGAAATCAAAAACCTTTTGTTTAGGTACCGGAAATGTTCAGAAAGGGGTAAAAATTACAGTGTATCAAGTTTAATAGTGTACAAAAGTAAAAAAAATTTAGTTTGTAATTTTGTCATTATTATTTTGGTTTTTCTTGATGAGGAAAACTTACTTAATAAATACCCCTAGTAATTATTAAATGTATAGTGTGTATATTATTGACTGTGCAACTTATTAAGCGTTTTATTAATCATTTGTGCCATACTGTACGGTACTAAAATTTTTCCCGACTGCGTATGGTACGTAGAGCCTCATTAATTTTCTTAAGTGAAGTTATTACGGTACCTGAAAGTGTTTTTGTCGTCTTCTTCCCATTGGTTTCGATACACTTCTCGTTTCGTGCACTTGAAAATTTTATTCGTTTCATTTTTCTGAAATAATTTCTTTCTTTTGCCTTCGATCACTTTGAGATAAGAGCCATCCGGCGACTGATAGATTAACAGGTCTTTAGCTGTTTTCGGGCACTTGAAGGGTTTGAGTTGTGTGAAGTATTTGGCGAGGGAGGGATGCCAGGGGTCCAACTGCTCGATCCGACATCCGGCAGTGGATAGACTGTATCTCTCGAAATCGATATCGAGGTAATCGTAATCTTCGAAGGAATTTTCTTCGGCGGAAATGGTGAGGTAGTAATCGTAAAAAACGACGAAAAAGAGAGACAGAAAGGTTAAAGTTAGAAATAGAATCGGCGTTTTTCTTTTAACGAAGATTCTCAAAACGATTTTGCAAATCGTATTTTGTTGTTGTTGCATGGTTTTAAAACTTATAGTTATCTACGTAATGTATTTCATTGAATTTTCTATCGATAAATCACATCAAAGCAAAAGTTTTTATCAAACTTTTAAGTAACGCTACCGGGTACTGCTTTTTATCTGGATGATAAAACGGAGTTGTCATAGCAACCGAGAGATAGCTATTCTTTCAAATTAATTTTTTTTTTAATTTTGAACGTCGAAGAAAACTATCAATATATTAAGTACGTTATACGATTATAAGTACCGGTACGTAATAATTAATGTAAAAAAAAGAAGCTCTCTAGCGTAATTTTACGTTCAATTCCGCTAGACTTGCAACCGCGCTTTAAAGTTGATTTTTTTTTATTTTTACAAAAAATTTTACACTATAAAAAGACAAAGACTAAAAGTGTATGTAAAAAATAGTACACTAAGGTAAATAAATGTTTGTAATTTATTATTACCGGTATTTTGTTTTTTCTTGACGTATTGCGTTTGCCCAATCTGTATGTTATTAATATTGTAAAATTACTTTCGAAAAATATAATACGGCTTATAAATAATAATTATTATCGACATCAAGTTTTGTTGTTTTAAAATTCAAAATAAACTATTATCGATTGTTATTTATGAAAAAAATAAAAATTCGAGTAAATAATAAATTTCTTTTTTTGATTCATTATTAATTTTATTAAATTTCTTATTCTTTTATTATCTATGAATTATTTTCGATTTTTATAAGTTTCCATAGGAATGAAATAAATATTCATACATAGAAAAGGAATAATGTTTAGTTGAAGCAAAGACTTTTACCCACAAATCCCTCCTCCCCCTCACACTGAAAAAGAGGGTGGTCTACTGTAACACGACTCCTTAATGTTTAGTTACGTTCAATTACGATAAACTTCCAAGGACACTAAACAGGAAAAAAAATAAAATTTCAAAAAATCAATTTTTTTAACAAAAATTTTATTTATTTAACTAAAAGTTTATTATTTATTTACATTTGATATCGTTTAAAAAATGGAAAAAGAAATAAAGCAAAGAGTTAATATTAAAATAATCACATTACAAACACTACCTTTGTAATTAACAACTTATTTTTCATTTAAGCCTTGGTAATTTAACATTTAAACTGTAATTATCTGATTATTTGTTGTTGATTGTTAGAACCAACCAACATAAACAATAAAACTAAATATTTAAAACATCTAAAGATTTTATTCCGATTGTTTTTAGTATCCAAAGAAAAAGAAAAATAATAACATTTTATTTTCGGTAATAAAAATCAGGGCAAGTACATGTATTTCTGACTAACTTTAATTTTCGCTGCAATTAAACGTTTTTAATTTTCAATTTGATGAATGGACTAGTATTTACACGTATTTAAATCGTGTTTTAAAGTATTTCTCAACGCCAGATGGTGTATATCATAATTTATCTCAATAAAATTATTCGTTTACAATTATTATTTATCAAAATTGAAATTAGTTTTAAACTTCAAAATTTATATAAAACAAAAATTAAATAACCGCAATACGGTTATTCTGCCTTGGCTTTAAAACGTTTCCAGTAATGTTAAGTGAGTCAAAAACGGCGATTTTGGAGTAACGCGTAAACTAAATAACAATTATCGTCGATTTTTATTGATTACCGTATTAAGTACAAAAAACTGTAGAACAGAATGACAAAAAAAAATTCAATTTAAATATTATTTATTACCAGTATTTATGTTTTCTCCCTGCCGAAAACTAAATTTTTTCCTTAAAATAAAATTTAAAAATTAATTACAAGAAACAAATGATTTGTTTTGGATCATTATTTATTTACTACCGGTAGTACTATTTGCTGTTTAATTTTTTTTTCTTCATAATTTATTAATCTCTATAACAATGAGATAAAACATCGTTTCAGCTACAGACTACACTATTTTTTACTCTACGATTTTTCCACGCCTACTAAACGAAGTCTACTATAAAAAAATTTGATCGCGTATAAATAAGTAATTAATGCCAAGAAGATCTGCGCATACTCTCTAATATGGATTTTACATTCAATAACGATAGACTTATAAACACGTACGGTATTTAAAAACTTCATTTTTTGATATTTTATTTATTTTTGATTTTTATGAAAATGAGCGGAAACAGAAATGACAAAAAACATTAAGAATTAAGATTAGTAACTTATAATTCCAGCGATGTGTTCAACATTAGTTCACTTCTGTCCAGTTAATTAATCCTACGCCCAAAATCTCCAGGAACTCAATTATAAAACAAAATTATTAAATTAAAAAAAATTTAATTAACAATTTTAATATTATTAAAATAGATTTGAACGCTTATTTCAGAAGTATGTCGGAGCTTCATAATTAGCACTCCTCGAACTATAGCCATCATCTTCAAGTTAAATTAATTGACACCAAGATTAAAACACAATAAAAAGCTTTTGAAATGCAACAATAAAAACACTAGGTTTTGATGTATTTTTAACACCCAAACTAAAATATTTTCGATCGTAATTGATAAAAAAAAATAATTTTTTTTCAGTTTCATTTTTTATTAATTTTATTTCCATAAATTTTTTGACCTTACTAAGTTTGCTTTAAGGGGGGGAATAACTTTAACAATTATTGGTTTGTATGAATTTAAACTGCATTCAGGATAAAAACTGCAACCCCCCTCCCTCTGCCTACCCTCTCTTTTAATATTATAATAATTAAAAAATGAATTCAGGTATTGGTGTTATGCAAAATTATCGATTGTTATTGATTGTGACAAACACAGAGCTAAAAATCAGTTAAAATTTATTACTGGTATTGTATTTATTTTTTTCTCGTCAAATAGTTACTTTTTTAATAATTTATTAAAAAATAACAAACATAAATAACTAAAATGAAATATGTTATATATCCATAGAAACGCCTGTAAAACAGTCTTTTAAAAACAAACACATTCTTCTATAAATAAGCAACATTGGAACCTTAACTTCATTTCTAAAAAAACTACGTCTTTTCTCCTCTAGAAACTCTTCACGTATATAACTTAATTTCTACGATGGTCATAATATTATTTAAAAAATTTTTAAAGTATTTGTCAACTAGAAATCATCTTTTCCTCTCTTTTTCGGCACTTTTATTGCTTCTGCATCTCATATTTCTAGCCTATGATTTATCTCAGTAAAAATTAATTAAAATCACTCATTAAATTTATAATTCATATTGTATGGTGCAAAGTATAGGTAATATTTCTTTCTTTTTTAAATTTAAATAGCTGTAATAAAGTGGAGATAGCAATAACTGAAGGCATGGTGGATGACAAAGACGTTTCGTACACACTGTGTTCCAATGTTCCCATTAAACAAAAGTATGGAACAACTCCCAAAGTGGATCCAATGTATCAAGTATGTGATATAAATTTTTTGTTTTGTTATCTCTAAACCAGTGTTAAAATAAATTTTTTTAAGTTATTGAAAAGTAAGAATTACAATATAATTGGTGAGGTTCTCCTATATAATAGTTATTACAATTTCTTTTAAAATTTTGAAAATACAATTAAAAAGTGGAAAAATACACCAATACGCTTATTTATTTACTTGTTTTATATTTTAAAGGAAGAGTATGACGAGTACCAAGAAAACATTCGTTTTGCGGCTTATTTAACTTATATGCCTCTTTATGATTCATTTGAAATGAAGTAAGTGGATAGAGCATTACTTTTATATACTCGTACTAGTAATTTTATTATCACCCATTTTATGACAATACTTAAAACAATTTGTGTTTAGATTTACTGATGAATCTGTATATTGGAACACTACTCAGTTAACCAAAGTAATTTGCAAAAATCCAAATATTAAAACTAAAAAAAACCAAAAAAAAAGTAAATCATTTTCATCTATCAATAATTTTTTGGTTCTTATATTGAAATAGAAAAATGAGATGGAATTGCTGAGCCAGATGGTAAAATTTAATGAAACGCAACGAATGTTCTATTCATTATTTCCCGATGCGAGGCTCGAATTTCAAATCAAACAAGAATCAATTACCATTGGGTAAAAAATATAATTTTACAAGTATTCCATTAATTAAAAACTTAATTTTAAAAATTTTAAATTAATTCCAGCGCTTCAAAGGAATATTTGAAGTTGGTTATGTCCAACAATTTGTATTATGGAAACTGCATCACTTTGAACCCATCATTATATCGATCAGACAATCTGAATCCTAATAAACTAGGTCGGTTGGAAAAAATTAATTGAAAAGCTAATAATTATAGAGAAATTAACAATTCAGTAAAAACCTGTTTAAGGCAGGATTGATTTTAGTGGCTGATGAATAATTTAAAAGTAATAAAGAAAGATTAAGGTTTTCAGCTGATGCACCCTAGTAATATTATTTCTAATCCTTTGCTATTGTAAAAAAAAAACTACAGTATAAAAATTGACAAAATACATGGGTTTTTCCAGGAATCTATTAAACAGGTTTTACAGTATTTTAAAAATAATTAAAAAAATATTTTCATGAACCCAATAGGTGTAAATATATTTAATGACGTTTTGCAACACCGGAATGGAATGGCCAAGCAACCAGAAATGCCGTGGAAACGAGAAATTCTAGTAATCCACCAGATTAACACAGAACCCATTTTTGACTCCAAAAATATTATCAAAGTTCATGCTGATTCCAAAACAATCATTACTGTTACTAAGGTCTCTCCACTTAACATTTCACCAGTGGAAATTGCATAGGAAAACAATTATAAATTATTAATTTTGTATAGACTGCTTATGCTCATGAAGAGGACTGCAAAGAGAATTCCAAACAGCAAGATGAAGAATGGAACAAGGGTCAATATTTTGATGAGCGGAAATACACCTATTCCTATGAAGTTAGTACCAAATTCTAGATTTAATCTGTTTTAATGGATTAAAATAAATCATTCCTAGGCATGTCTCGCTTCCTGTTTACAAAACCTCACTGTTGAATTCTGTAACTGCCAATTGCCTTATCTACATCCAATCAATAGGTTGAGAATGTGTCAAGGTGAATTTAATTCTTTAAAAGCTATTGAAATATAGTATGCAGTCTAATTTTAAAGTGAATTTATCCTTTCCATTTATCATGGTATTGTGCATAAAAAAATTTAGAAATGCATCTTCTATGATACCAGCAATAATAATTTTTATATTTAGGTTGCAGGCTAGTACCTCAAAGACTCTTGGATGAACAATGTGGGTGTAAATATCCCTGCAGGTATTAATTTATTTGGTTTCTACTACAGGATTTTTTTCACTGGAACTCCTATTATATTTTCTAGGTACCTTGATTTATTTATTTCTACTGAATCCCTTAAACCAGAATTAAAAAAAGACGAACTAGCTAAATTTAAGGTGCATGACTAATTATAATATTTGCAATTAATCAGAATACAAAATACTGTACTCAATTAATAAATATCTTATAGAAAGCTAGGTACAATCAAGTTTTAGATCTTGAAAAGAACTTTACCGTATCACTATCAAAATCAAATATACTGTACTTAATACATGTTATGAATTTTATGGCTTTCTAAAAAAATATTTCTTCATATTTTTTTAGTAAACCCAGAGGTAATACTGAAGTTACTGTATTGCTGCCCAAATTAATGTCTACAATCGTTGTAGAAACCAAGTGCAAAGTATTAATAATTTTCTGAAATAACAAAAATTGAAAAATTAAAAAAACATTAAGTTGTACCATAATTAAAAAGTTTGAAGTGGTTTTGAGTCAAATCGGAGGAATTTTAAGCTTATACATTGGATTATCTCTCATTTCATTTGTAGAAATGTTATCTAATTTGGTTGCAAAATACTTCTCCAAAACTATTAAACAAAGTGAACAATTGAATATTATTTTAATTCCTAGTTGTTATTGATAACAATGGACAAATGTTGAATTTTAATAGAACTAAATATTAGTAAATTTTCCCTCTCAGTCAGCAATCAAATTCTAAATTCAAATTTAGGCTCAAAAATATTTTGGATTGTGGTTTTATTGTCTGCTGGATGTGCCACATTAGCTCAAACATGGACACTCATTCAAAGATATAAACAGTTGATTAGCTTTAATAATGAAAATTGATTAGGTACATTTAATACTTATACTCCTTAATAAAACAGGTTTCCAGTTGTGAATCAAAGACAGGAAATTGATTATGTTGAATTTCCTTCTGTTACAGTGTGTTCAAATAATATGCTAACTAAACAGAGCAGCAATTTTTCAATTTACAATTTAATGACAGAAAAACAGAAAGAAATATATGAAGCAGGAAACAAAGATACACTTAGTATTATTTTTTTTGGTAAGTATCTGCCATGCTTTAATAAGATTCAATCCACATGCTCTAATTATTTTTTTTAAATAATTTTTGCACTAGATGCTGTAGAAAGCGTAGCATTATTTATAACACAAAATCCAACAGCTTATCGATTGAGGCTAGGACCATCCATTAATCAATACATGCCAACTTGTTATTATTTAATCAAAAACCAAAGAATCAATTGCAGGTTTGAGGTTAAGTTTACAACTTTGGTTTAATATTAGTGCCATTTATTACAACGAAGTTGTGTATTACATGGAGGCACTTTGTGGTAGCATACACCTTGACCTTTATTAAAATTAATGAAGAGAATTTTCCAGCAAAATGATTGAATCATCAATTGGAAATCTTGGAAATTGTGCCACCATCATTTCGGAAATTTTAAATGAAAATGACGACTTACAAAAAAATATTGAAAGTAAAAAAGAAAAAATTGAAATTATTAGAAATAATTAATTAGTTCCAATTTACTTAATATTAGGTTTAACTATAGAATTGAAAATGACGGAACCAGAATTTTTATCACTCCCAAAAACATTTGGAACCAGCTTGATTATCCATCCAAAAGGAACTTCTCCAAATACCTTCAATTTCCAAAACAATTTGGAAATTCCTCCATCATACAATTATGACCTAGCATTCACAATGGTAAACATTAATTTAAATTAAGTTCATACAATTAAAGAAAGGTTTTGAATTGCGAGTTTAGACTGTTCATGAGCATGAACCTGAGCCATATCCATCAAAATGCGTATCACCAACATCACCTTATTACCAATGGATGAACATGTTTCATTCACATGAAACACCTTTTCTCTACACCAGACAAGTATAACATTTTATTAACACCCTTTACTATAATAATTTCAAAGATCATATAACAAGGTTTATGCTTTGACCACTTTGACCAACAATTACTGCAAAATCTGATTAAAATGTCTGCTTCTATATTTTTGTAAAATAGTCTTGTGAATCTTCATGCGTATTTAATAACAGCAAATTATATCACAGCTATGACTTTTATAAATATGAACTGCAAGGACGAGAAGAATTTCCATTACAAAATTTCTCCAATTATGGTATGTGATAAAGTGCACACCCAGAATATTGCTTTACATCTTGCACCCAATTGCGACAAAAAATACAGTACATGTATATCAAATGCATTGTGCAGTAGAACCAGATCTTAGAAAAGATGCAAACTGAGATGTCAGTGTATTTTATACAATGTGATATAATTATGAATAAGATCAGTTATTTAATAAATAAAAATAACAAATCAATAACATAACCCGTTCAAAAATCAAATTTTATTGTCATTAACATTTTGCTGGTAAGCCAAATAGTATAAACAAACTCAAATTTTGAATTATTTTTGAAGAACATTTTGTATGTACAGGGTGATGCAAAGCCTTTTCATTTTTTCAAATGCTAATGAAATTGTCATTTTTGCTTCTAAGAAACTTTTTTTTTTTATTATGAAAGATTAATATGTCGCTTTTGATATTTTCCATGCGTCAACAAAATTAACTTATTTTTAATGACCGCCAGCCTCTATGCGCAGATGCAACTCACTCTTCATGTTAACTCAATGGCATCTGAATTTAGGCTATTTCCACACCAAATTGTTGCTGACACAAAAAAAAATTTTTTTTTATTAAAAACATAATTTCTAAGTTTAAAATATGTTGATTTAAATAAACATCCACCAAAAAAACCCAATTCAGCTGAAAAATGCCATTCAGCAAGAAATAAAAAAAGATTGAGTGAACCGCACACTGGCACGTGTAGACGAAAACATGAGATATCAGTTGCGTCAGGGCAGACAGAATAGTGGCGACCACCTTAAAGATACTTTATTTTAATCAGCATAATTTAAAGCTTTAAGTTATGTTTTTTTATTGGAAAAAAATAAAAAAATTTCATCAGCAACAATTTGCCATTTAATTCGTGTTTTATTCAGCAGAAAATAGCCCAAATTCAAAAGGCCATTGAGTTAACATGAAGAACGAGTTGCATCCGCGCATAGAGGCTGATGGTCATTAAAAATAAGTTAATTTTTTTGACGTATGGAAAATATCAAAAGCGACATATTAATCTTTTATAGTAAAAAAAAAAAATTTTTTTTAGAAGCAAAAATAACAATTTTATTAGCATTAGAAAAAATGAAAATGCTTTGCATCACCCTGTACAAAGTATAACTTTTTAAAACTATTGGTAACAGAGAACTTCAGAGCCCTTCCGCCATATGTAAATTGCGAGTGTAGAATTCCATGCAGGTATTTTCTACAGATAATATTAATTATTTTTAAAAATTATATTCAGTGTGTATATACAGAGAAGTGATGATTGAAATGGAAGTGATGAAAAGCGTGAAGATTAATTATAATTCCAGTTACGAGTTCAACATTAGTTCGCTTCCCTCCAGTTGGTTAACCATACACCCAAAATCTCGCAAATTCTCACTCATCAAAGAAATTCCAGCCATTCAAGTGCAAACAAAAATTATTTTATTAAAACGGTCTGATTAATATTTTTAATCTATTCCACTAGATCTGGACACTTATTTCTGAAATTGGAGGAACCATAGGCTTGTATATTGGAGCTTCGTTACTGGCACTCATTGAGTTACACAGCGCCATCATCTTCAAAATATTCAATTTTAATTAATTGACATGATGCACTATAAATATTTTAAAATGCATAAAAAGCTTATTCAATCTATAAAATTTCTAAATAAGAACACTTTTAAAAAATATTTCAATGGCAAATATTATTGAAATAATTTAATTATACTTGGGTGTTTAATAAAAATGTTAAACACAGCTGCGCACTGACAGATGAAAATAATAAAAATAAAACTTCATGTGTATTCAATAATAGTAAATTATTTAAATGTGCAAAAAAAATTATATAAGAGTTTTGAGGTCAAAATTAGACAATCTTTCAATTTTTTTGTATTAATTAACGTTTACCTATGATTACCGCAAAATTGTTAAGATCACTCATGTTTTAGTTTTTGTTTTTTGTAAAAACTATAGTCATGTGATTCTTCATGCATTTATTTATTTATTTTATTTTAAGTTGGCATCTATGAACAAGAGCATCATTATGTTAGAGTTCGCATATTATGATGTACTGTAGCCTATACATGTAGTAAAATAAAGGGATTATTAATAAAGCAAAATATATCTCAGCTATAACTTTTATAAATATAAACTGAAAAGACAAAAACAATTTCCATTACAAAATTTCTCTAATTATGGTATGTAATAAATTGTACACCCAAAATTTAGTTGGCATCCTATACCCACGGAATTTTAAACACCGTAAAAAAATTACATCGCGTTGCATACAGGGTGTTACTTCAAATCAAGTTGAGACCAAAATAATAAATATTTTTTTGGTGTACAAGAAACAAATGATTTGTTTTGGCTCATTATATAATTAATTATTAATACTATTTCCTTTTTGATTTTTTTTTTATCTTTATAATTCATGAATCTCCATAGAAATCAAATAAAAACATCGTTTCAGGTGCAGGCTACGTAATTTTTTTTACAATTTTTCCCCGCCTACTATATGAAGTCTACTAAAAAACGTTTTGACGCATATGAATACGTAATTAATGCTAACCAGGAAAACTGCGCAAACTCTGCAATGTTGATTTTACATTCAATAATGATAAACATTTAATAGTAACCCGTACGGTATTTAAAAACTTTTAAGATTAAAACATATTAAAAAGCTTCTGAAATGCAACAATAAATATACACAATATAAAAAAACAATTAATTTGGTAAAATAATGAAATTATGTTAATGCTTCTCTGATGTATATACTTATCTCAAAACGCATAACTTATCAGCCCTTACTAAAAAAAATATGTTAAACTACGAGTATTTAAACAAAATCTAACTTTGAAAATAAAAATTCTGTATATTACGATAAAATTGATAAGAAATTATACATTTTTAATGATAAAATAAATTATAATTATCTTTTAATGACAATTTCGTATTACTGGTATTCGTATAATAAAAGTATAATCTGTAGACCTACTTTATTTTCTTTATAAACATGCTTTAAAAATATAAATATAAAATTAAGTTTGGGTTAGGTTTTGATGTGTTTTTAACACTCAAACTAAAATATTATTCTCGATTGTTATTGGAAAAACAATAAAAAATAAAAAAAAATTTGGTTTCATTATTTATTAACTCTCAACATTTTATTTTCCTATATTTTTTGACCTTACTAAGTTTCTATAGGAATGAAATAAAAACATGATTTAAAATTAAGCTTATTTTATATCTTAAAACTTTTTCGCACAAATCACCTGCTCTTTCCCCTCCCACAATATCAACTCGAATAACGAAATTTTTACGTTTTATATAATAAGTACAGTACATAACAAATGTGAAATAGAGGGTCTAAGAAAACTCTCTGATGTTCTTTTTATGTTCAAGTACAGAAACAAAAACGACGCGTTCAAATCAATTTTTAAAAAGTTTATTTATTTTTCAGGTTAATAAAACATTTTATTTATTTCACTGAATATACATGATTTATTTTTACTTAATATTATTACAAAAAAATACAAAAAAAAAAACCTTTAAAAAGTTTCTGTTTTACCCGTTCAAACTTTTCTTTGGAAATTTCTCCTACACATATAAATTGTGATGTAACATTCACACTAAAAAAGTTCTTTAATTATTATTACACAAAAACAATGTTACAAAAAAACATCCATTAAAATGTGTCCCCAAACCCTTCATATCTAGACTAAATGACAAAACTAATTATTTCGTAGAATTGCTTTTTATAGGCAAATGTTTCCCCACACTCTTTCAATGCAAATAATTATCCACTAGAAAATTATAAATCATTTAATAAATGAGTTGAATAAAGTTTCCAACTCGTTAAGCACATAACTAATATTTTACTAGTGCAAATAACTAAACCCTACTAAGTGGCGCTTAATGCAGTGATGAAATTACAAAAACCTCTTCAATCAATCGGCAAATGCTTCAATTAAATTGCATTTTATCAAAGAATTATCCTTGTAGGCTTTACCTAAAGCTTAACCAAAAGCATTGTTTGTTTCTTTGTTGTTTCATAAAATAAATCATGCGCAATATCGTGCACTTTTAATATCATAATTGGCTAATGAATTCAAGTATTGGTGTTATGTGAAACTATCGTACTGTTTGTTATTGATTGTAATAAAACACAATACAATGAACTAAGCTAAAAAATCAATTAAAATTTAGTATTTATTTTATTCTAGTCAAACAGTCTCCTTTTTGTTAATAATCAAAGAAATAAAATAATATTAATAATTAAAATGAAATATGTTATGTATCCATAGAAACGCAGGAAAAACATTCTTTTTAAAGACAAACATATTCTTCTATAAATAAGCAATAGGAATCGTATTCTCAAGTTAAACTTAGTTTCTTTTTTTTCCCTTAGAAAATTTTCTGGCAAAAATTAATTTCTAAGATGATTGTATTTAAATCATGTTTAAAGTATTTCTCAACCAGAAATCACATTTTTTTCACCATTTCTGCACTTTTATTGCTCCTGCATCTTACATTTTTGGCCTACGACTTATCTCAGTAAAAATCAATTCATCGAGATTCTAATATACGAGTAATTCTTTTTGTATTTAAATAGCTGTAATAAGGTGGAAAATGCGGTGAATGAAGCCATCATGGATGATAAAGACGTCTCATTTACACTGTGTTCCAATGTTCCGATTAAACGACAATTTGGAACAACTCCCAAAGTGAATCCAATGTATCAAGTATGATTGTGATAAATGTCTCGTTTTGTTTTTGATATACATGTAGCCTACTTGTTTTGACCACAAAATAGTGGACGGGAAACGATTTTACAATATTGTTGTGCCAAATAACGTTAATTAGAGATTAATTGGAGTGGAAAAAACATGTTTTTTTTTATTTCTAAAACTGTATAAAAATAAATTTATACTGTTTTTAAACACATTAATTCTAAATTTTCAATGATACAAAAAAAATTAAATTAAAAATTTGCTAATGCATAATACTTTTAGTTGAAATGTGAAAAATAGGTCAATATGCTTATTTCTTTATTGATTTACATTATTAAGAAAGAGTATGAGGAGTATCGAGAAGACATTGAATATCAAAGTTATTACGCAGGTATATATTTGGAAGATTCATTGGAAAACAAGTAAGTGGATAAAACATTACTTTTATATTTTTATTTTTACTGTCAATTATAATCATTATCAACGACGTTCACTTTACGATGAAACCCATATACTGTCTTCAAAAACCATATACGGTACTAAAACTAATTAAAATAAATTGCTGTTTAAGATATGGTGACGAATCTGTTTATTGGAACATTTCTCATTTAACCAAAGTAATACTACACGGTGGTCACAAAAAAATGTGCACTCAATTGAATTAGTATTAAATCCTTTTAATAATTTCAAAGCTGAAAAAAAAAATTTTACTTTAGAAATTTTTTTTAACATTTATTTGTTCCATTTTGTGTTTAAAATTGTTTTTTTTTTTCTGGTCTCACAATAATCAGTAAAACACATCATATTTACTCACTATCCTTGGTTGCGCTGATTCTAACTTGATTTCAATTAGATAAAGAACAAAATATGGGGTGTGATGCAAAAAAAGTTTACAAGATAAATGAATAAGTGATGAGAATTAACTTATGTAGGAAGCAGAGGCAACTTTGTTTAAGGCATAATGGATGCAACACTTAGTAAGTGGCAATCCCATTTTGCTGTTTGTTTTGAGACCAGAATACGATACTTTAAACATGGAATAGTTTTTTCATGTGGCATTCAAATATTTGGATTATTAAAACGCTGTCATACAAATATAGTCGGGTTCACGTATTTTGTGACTACCCTGTAAAATACAAATAAAAACAATTTTTAATTTTTTTTTATAATACCAAAAAAAAAAAAAATAGAAAAATGAGATGGACTTGCTGAGCCAGATGGTGAAATTAAATGATACACAACGCATGCTTTATTCCCTATTCCCGGATGCGAGGCTCCAATTTTTTATTGAACAAGAATCTACTACCATAGAGTAAAAGATAATCAAATTTATATTTAATTTATTAAAAACTTAATTTTAAATTAATGTTTTACAATAAATTGAAGTACTTCAACCAAAAATTTGAAGATGGTAATGTCCAATAATTTTTATTATGGAAACTGCATCACTTTGAACCCGTCATTATATATATCAGACTACTTAAAACTCAATAAATTAGGTTAGTTGGACAAAAGAATTGGAAAGCTAATTATAGACAAATAATTAATGATTCAATTAAAACCTGTTTAAAGTAGACTTGGTTTTAGTGATTTATAAAGTGGGGCATACGAACACCTTATAAGCAATAGATAAGCTGATTCATCTGATCCACCCAAATATTACTATTATTTTTAATAACTGGCTATATCTAAAAGCCTAAAATATAAGAACGAAGAAAATAACTGGGTACCGTACTCCAAAAAATTCCATCTTAAACGGGTTTTACTATAGCTTACAAAAATTGAATAATATTTTGATGAAACCATTAGGTGTACGTATTGTTAGCGATGTTTTGCAACACCGGAATGGGATGGCTGAGCAACCGGAAATGCCATGGAAAAAGGAAATTCTTGTGATTCACCCATTCAACATGGAACCCATCTTTGATCCAAGAAATATTATCAAAGTTCCAGCCGATTCCAAAACAATTGTCACTGTTACTAAGGTTTCTCTCCACTCACTATTTCACCAGTGGGAATTATTATATCAAGACAATTAAAACCAATTACTTTTGTATAGATTGCTTATGCCCATGAAGAGGATTGCAAAAAAATTTACAAACAGCAAAACGAGGATTGGATAGAGGGTCAATATTTAGATGAGCGAAATTATACCTATTCCTACGAAGTTAGTGCCAATTTTTAAATTTAATTTATTTTAAAGGATTTGAGCCCCGTAATTTCGATGAATACTTGTTTAGGGATGTCTCGCATCCTGTTTGCAAAATCTCACAGTTGAATTTTGTAGCTGCCAATTGCCTCATCTACATTCAATCAATAGCATGAGAATGTGTAAAGGTAAAACTGTTCAATTGTAGATATCAAAATATTATGCATACTCTACAATTTTTAAAGTGAATTCTATAAGTGAAGTTTTTTTTCACATATTAACAATGCATTAAAAAAGTGTAAAAATGCATTGAGCACACATTTTTTTAAATAATGCTTCATTTATAACCTTATGTAACCAAAGATAATAACAATTATTATTGTATTTAGGTTGCAGGCTAATACCTCAACAATTTTTGGATGATCAATGTGGGTGCAAATATCCCTGCAGGTATTACTCCAACTCCCATATGTCTCTTCTGCTTGAATAAATACTACATTTTCTAGGTACCTTAATTTACGTGTTTCTATTGAATCACTAAAACCAGAATTAAATAAAGATGAACTTTATAAATTCAAGGTATTAATAATTACCATTGTTTAATAAGATTAATCCATCACCAGTAATGCAAATTTTATAGAAAGCTAGGTACAACCAACTGTTAAATCTTGAAAAGGACCTAACAGTATGGTGGTCAAAAAATGATATAATGTAATAAAATAATTTTAATTTTAATTTTTTCTAAACATTTTTTTGTATGTTTTTAGTAAGCCATATGGTAACGCTGCAATACATGTATTGCTGCCACAATTAACAGATACAATAGTTGTTGAGAGCAAATGCAAAGTACTTAATTGTCTTCTAAAATGATTAAATTTTGCACAAATTATAAAATGTGTAATTTCATAATCAAAAAGTTTGTAGTGGTTTTGAGTCAAATTGGAGGAATTTTAAGCTTATACATTGGATTATCTCTTATTTCATTCGTGGAAATGCTATCTCATTTGATTGCAAAATATTTTTCTAAAACTATTAAACAAAGTAAACCATTCATAATTATTTTTTACTAAAAATTGTTGTTGATAACATACAATAAAATTTAAATTTTATTAGGGCATAATTTTAGTAAATATTCCCTCTCAATCAGCAATCAAATGTTTAACTCAAACTTAGTCTCAAAAATATTTTGGATCTTGGTTTTATTGGCTGCTGGGGGTGCCACATTTGCTCAAACGTGGACGCTCATTCAAAGATATAACCAGTGGATTAACTTCAAAAATTAAAATTGATCATGCTTGTTGATTGAACTTTTTATTAAAATAGGTTTCCTGTTGTGAATCAAATACAGAAAATTGATTCCATAGAATTCCCTTCAGTCACAGTTTGTTCCAATAATATATTAAATAAACAAAACCACAGTTTCAAAATAGAAGAACTAATGACTGAAGATCAGAAGAAAATATTTGAAGCAAATAATAAAGTATCAATGTCCCGTTTTTATTTTGGTAAGTAATTATCATTCTTTAGCAATATTCAAACAGCTTTGTGATTTTTCCTCATTCACTTCAGAAAGTTATAATTTTTTTTTTAATTTTATTCATTAGACGCTTTACAATATGTAGCATTATTTATAAAACAACATCCAACAGCTGATCGATTGAGACTAGGACCATCTATCAATCAATACATGCCAAGCTGTTATTATTCAATTGAAAACCAAAGATTCAATTGCAGGTTTTGTTAAAATTAAATTCTAAACTCCAGCCTAAAGTTCTGTTTAATAATTGAACATAAACACCGTATTGAAAAATACCCCAGTACTTTTATTAATAGATACCATTTTTTTTAGCAAAATGATTGAATCATCGATTGGATCATTAGGAAATTGCATCACTATTAATTCTGGAATTTTAAATAAAAATGATGACTTAGAACGAAATATCGAAAGTATAAGAAAAAAATTAAAAATTAATGGATATACTTAACTTAGATTTTTTTATTTTTAATACTAGGTTTAACAATGGAATTAAAAATTACAGAACCAGAATTTTTATCCATCCTACCAACGTTTGGAAGCAGCTTGATTATCCATCCAAAAGGAACTTCGCCTAACCTCTTCAAATTCGAAACCAATTTGGAAATTCCTCCTTCATATGATTATGAAGTAGCATTCACAATGGTAATCTTCACTTATTCAAATGTAATTAAAATAGTTATGAAAATTTAGTATGAACTTAGACTGTCCGTGAACGTGAGGCTGAGCCATATCCATCAAAATGCGTGTCCCCAACCTCACCTTATCATCAATGGAGGAACACCTTCCATTCTCATGAAACGCCTTACGTCTACACTAAACAAGTACAAACACCCTTTACAACATTTAATAACATTTTTGCTTTGGATTGTAGCTTTTAAAGGGAGTAAAGGGGATTGGAGAGAGGGAAGGGTAGGAGGTAAGTGGATATGTATTACCAATATTTAAAGAAAATCTTTAATTTTAGAAGAAGCTAAAAGAAACTTCTATCCTTATCCACTTTAGAACTTTAACAAAATCAGACATTTCAAACTTTGTTTGTTTTGATTTAATTAGCGTTTTCAATCACCTTTGATTTCATTTCTACTATGTTTTCATTATTTATTTATTTATTTTTTTAATTTTTTTAAAAATAGTCATGTGAGTCTTCATGCGTATTTAATAACAGCAAATTATATCACAGCTATAATTATTATAAATATGATCTACAAGGACGAGAAGAATTTCCCTTACAAAATTTTTCAGAATATGGTAAAATTATATTAAAAAATATACCCAGAAATTCTTTTGCATCTTTTCACTAAATTTCAAAAACAAAAATAAAAGACGCACAGCTCAGCAGAGAAGAAATGCATATTAGAAAAAATGCAAAGATAAGTCTCAGTATACAGTATGTATTATAATAATTAATGTAGTATAATTATGTACAAGATATAAGTTATTAAATAAATAAAATAACATAAATAAAATAAGAACATTTTTACTTAATATTTTGCTAGTGAGCAAAATTAATACAGTACCGGGTAGTTCAAACACACTTAAGTTTTGAATTAATCTTGTAATAATAATATTAAGTTTATACCTTAACGCTAATTGTCTTTAACATAAATAGCTGAATTTAACGAGTATATTATTTTAAACTATTTAAAACAGATAATATGACATTTAACCCACCGTTTGAAAAATGCGAGTGTAGAATTCCATGCAGGTATTTTTAACAAAAGATGTTAATTATTACAAAAGATAATAATAATTGATGCACGTGCATAGAGAAGTAACGATTGAGTTGGAAGTGACAAAAAGCGTGAAGATTAGTAATAATTTCAGCCAAGAGTTCAACATTAGTTTCCTTTCATCCAGTTGGTTAACCATACGCCCAAAATCTCGCAAAATTACATTCATCAAAGAATTTCCAGCCATTCAAGTACCAACAAAAATATCAAATTGACATAGCTTAAATAATAATTTTTAATTTATTAAATAGCTGTGGACCCTTATTTCTGAAATAGGTGGAACCATTGGCTTGTATATTGGAGCTTCGTTATTGGCACTCATCGAGCTAAACAGTGCCATTATCTTCAAACTATTTAAATTGAATTAATTGGCGCACAGGAATTGAAATAGCATTAAAATTCCACCACCACTTAATATTGACGCACATTGATTAATATTTTAAAAATAATATTACCTCGCAATATAATTGTTCGTAAAATAAGCATAATTAAAAACAAATTATAAAAAGAAGAAAAAAGTCTGGACATCATTAACAAAAAAATTTCATTTTACTTTTTTATGGTGACTTTCCTACCATGGAAACATTTCCGATTACAATTCTTGTCATTGTAAAAACTTTTTAAAAAATTAGATTTTAAAGATGGCAAGCAGAAGTTAATGAAATAGTGACGTCAAAAGTTGAGTTAGTAATTAAGGGAAATTTTACAGGTTTATATTTATCAAAAAAACAGTGCGTGAGACTCTCGCGCGACAGAAGTGAAACTTCTTAAATCCTATGGAAAAAGAAACATTGGAAAAGATATCATTTTAAATAATTTTTTTTATTTTGCGCAAATTTAAATTATTATTTTTTGTTTCG